>CAUYQU010053529.1:0-64892 GCA_963574635.1 Cheracebus regulus
GGCTCACGCCTGTAATCCCAGCTCTTAGGGAGGCAGAGGCGGGAGGATAGCTTGAGCCCAGGAGTTCGAGACCTGCCTGGGCAATATAGCGAGACCCCGTTCTCCACAAAAAGGAAAAAAACAAAAAGACAAAAAAAAAAAAAAAAAAAAAAAATTAGCCAGACGTGGTGGCATGCATCTGTAATCCCAGCTACTCTGGAGGCTGAGGCAGGAGAATCCCTTGAACCCGGGAGGTGAAGGTTGCAGTGAGCTGAGATTGTGCCAGTACACTCCAGCCTGGGCGATAGATTGAGACTCTGTCTCAAAAATAAAAATAATTCTCATTATTTATTTATTTATTTTTTTTGAAACTGAGTCTCGCTCTTGTTGCCCAGGCTGGAGTGCAGTGGCACGATCTCGGCTCACTGCAACCTCAGCACCCCCCACCGCGCCTAATTTTTGTATTTTTTAGTAGAGACAGGGTTGCACCATGTTGGCCAGACTGGCCCTGAACTCCTGACCTCAGGTGATCCGCCCACCTCGGCCACTCAAAGTTCTGGGATTACAGGCATGAGCTACCACGCCTGGCCTAAAAATATTTTTTAAAAACAAAGGAGACCTTTAGTCATCGAACACAGAAACACTGGGATATGGTATGGTTGGAATCACATCATTAGGTTCCAACAGCTAAGGGCAAACATTGTGCCTGAGCAACGTTAGATCTGACAGTAAAATATTACCTTTCACTTTATTCTTTTCTTTGGTCAGCATTTCTCCTTAGCCTTCACTTCTTCAATTTCTCAAGGATATGGACAAAGTTGCCACCCAAACCATGACTTCTCAGCCTCTGGTGTCAACAAATCCCTTAGTTATTCACATTTTCCATAAAGTTAATTTGTTTCAAGATTACTTCTTATGATCTGTTTCTGAGACATTACATTAATCGGTTTGGTTGAGTCTGTGTAAGAGCATACCATGCTGCTCTGTTCTATGGCCTCCTGAATTACATGGTACCCTCCCACCTGCAATTGCTGCCATCCCTTATGTGTCCGAAGGGACCAGCAGCAGCAGGATCGCCTGGGAACTTGTTAGAAATGCAGAAGCCCAGGCCCCACCCCAGCTGTGACTCAGAATCTGCATTTTAATAAGGTTCTCAGCTGAGTGGTGTCCACACTCATGCAAGAGAAGCACTGCTTTGTGATAGGTTGCACAGTATGCTGCCTTGGAGAGAAACGCTCTGGAAACACAAAGATCACAGTAGTACCATATGATTCTTTTCTCTGCCCCATGAAAGTATGGTCTCTGTGGAGTGCTTACCATTTGCCAGGCATTTTATAATCCTCTCCCTTCGCTTTAAAGTCAATGTTATCCTAATTTCACAGATGAAAAAGCTAGGATTCTATGCAAAACTACAACCAGAGTTGAAAGCGTATTCTATTGCCTTTTCTAGAGGAGCTCTTTTGAGAATCTGTTTTCCTGACGTCTGTTAAAAAAAAAAAAAACTTTAAAGTAGACTTAAAAAATAATAAAAAGTAGGGTCAGATGCTGCCTTGTGATTAAATGACTCCCATTAGGGTATTTGGAGTTAGAGTTCAAATCCCAGTTCAGTCACTTGCTACTGGCCTGGTACAATTCACCACACTTTTTTTGAGCTTCAGCTTCTCTAAAATCAGTGGCAATGGTATTTCAGAGGTTTGTAGTGAAGAAAAAATGAAGGGTGCATGCAAAGTGCCTGATACACAGAGTTAAGCATTTAGTAAATGGTAGCTGTTTTGAAAATATCCTGATTCAATCCACTTTTTAAATAAACAGAGAAAACACTAAAGCCCGTATGTTCTGTGATCGAAATGGATATCCACCTTCCTAGAAACACTGCTTTGCCAAGTGGGAAGAAAAGCGAACCCCAATTTCCCCACGTGCATTAGCTGCAGTCAGTCATATTGGATCTAGGGAAGCTACCCGTGCGAAGGGCATTCTGGAAGTGCCTAAAGCGCCCGCAGAGCAGTGGGTAAAGCGGCGGCCTAGAGAGGGCGTGGCTGACCCACGCCAAACAGCGCATCAGCCGCAAAACCAGGTACTGGCTGAACCCCAGTTTGCGTCTTCGCTCCACCGGCTTCTGGAGTCCTTTCCACCTCTAGAGGGCGCAGGTGGGTTAAGCAGCCGTCATGCCCTTCACCATCATGGCGCCCGCAGGCAAGACCACCCGGCACTGTAGTCAGCTGCCCTTTACAATCATGGCTCATAGAAACTCTGCGGCACGCTGCAGGCAGACGCTGCTCCTCAGAAGCACGGCGCCGGCGGAAGTCGTTACCTAGGCCGTCCGAGGCAGGCAGCTGCGCCTCACAAGCATGGCGTCGGCTGAAAACGAAGCCTGTGCTGTGCAGAGCGTCGCCTGCTCCTCACAAACATGGCGCCTGCAGAAAGTCGGTTCGGATTCTGCGGGGCAGGCAGGTGCCTTTCACAAAGATGGCGGCCGGGGGCGGGGCCGGGCGGGGTCTGGGGGGCGGGGCGGGGCGGGTCTGGGGGCGGGGCGGGCGGGTCTGGGGGGCGGGGCGGGGTCTGGGGGGCGGGGCGGGGTCTGGGGGGCGGGGCGGGCGGGGTCTGGACGGCGGAAGCCGGGCCCACGGCCCCGGAACAGGCGGTCATGTGACTGGGAAGATGGCGGTCTTTCCTTGGTAAGTTAGGAGCGGCGGCTGTGCTTCGGGGAGAGGTTTGTTCTCAGTTGTGTCGGGGTCTGTCTGGGTCTGAGAATGTGAATTCCTCTCTGTCGGGTTCTGGTGGTCGACTGCCCACCCTCAAGTTGTCTTGACCATAGAATCTCTGGCCGCTACCGCGGTCCGGCGGAGCAACCTGAAGCCAGACAGGCGGGTTCCTGGTTCTTTCCCCGTCTGCTGCCTCTCTCCGCTTTCCACGGCCCCCTGTCCATTCATTCTCTAAAGAAAACTTGAGTTTCCAGGCTTCCGCGGGTTCTGGGATCTCTAGATGAAGGGAATGGTGGACTCGGCTCTGAGTCTAGTGGAGTCGGCAGACGTGGCTGTCGGTCAGTTATCCTGAGCTGCTCTGTTCTGGAGACTTGCTTTTCTCACCTGTGAAATGGCCCCTATTCATCGTGCTCTAAGCAGAGCCCTCAGACGTATTCCTTGGCCTCAAGGAGCTAAGAGTATAACGGAGCAGACACACAGTAGAGGGATGTCCAAAGAAGGTATTCGGATGAGACACCAAGAAGAAAGTGATTATCCCCACCTGGGGGCTAGGGGAAACCTTCAGAGAGGAAGAGTTAAATTGGGTCTTGGAGGATAAATAGGAGTTCACCGTAGGAGAAGGCGTGGTGTGTGCCAAGGTTGGCAGGCCCATAAGTCCCCTGTGGCTGGAGTAGCTGGGAGTGACTGAAGCTTCAGCGTCCAGCAGGTGGTAAGTGTGTGAGTGAAGAACTTGAGGAAGTTGCGTTGGTGATAGTGGGATTTGGGGACGCGGAATCTCTCCTGCATCTCAGAAAGTGAGATAATTTACTTTCTCTCCTAATAATGTGAAGTAGCTTAGATTCAATGAGTGAATGAAAGACCTTAGAAATAGGTACAACCTTCTGATTTTGTGCTTGATAAACAGTTGGTTTTGCCTTATTCCTTTCACTTGCCCAACCGTTAGGAGACTGCTTTCTTGGCACACTATGTCAGCATGAATGCCTCTGAGCACTTCCACGCCCTGAGTTTTCCTTCAGTTAATAGTCGTGCTGGCTGGGCCCAGTGGTTCACGCCTGTAATTCCAGCCTGGCCAACAAGGCGAAACCTCATCTCTACTAAAAATACAGAAATTAGCCGGGCCTGGTGGTGGGCGCCTGTAATCCCAGCTATCTGGGGAGGCTGAGGCAGGAGAATCGCTTGAACCTGGGAGGCAGAGGTTGCAGGGAGCCCAGATTGCACCACTGCACTCCAGCCTGGGCGACAGAGTGAGACTGTCTCGAAAAAAGAAAAAAAAAAAGTCATGCTGGCTTGACCAAAAAGCTAACCAAAAACATGAGAAACATTTGGCTTCAGTGGATTTATCTGGAGTTTGCAATCAGAAAATCCAGAAAGATGCTCTGTTAACCACTGCATCCTGATACATTTTTACCTTTGACATTTTAATTTTATATTACAAGCAGGAAAATATGTGCCGTAACACTTTTAGTGTTTAGGATCTCTAAAGTTCCTAATGTGGCCGTGCTCTAATTTTTTTTTTTTTTTTTCTGAGACGGAGTCTCGCCCAGGCTTGAGTGCAGTGGCTGAGATCTTGGCTCCCTACAACCTCCGCCTCCTGGTTCAAGCAATTCTTTGCCTAAGTCTCCTGAGTAGCTGGCATTACAAGCGCGCACCACCACGCCTGGAAAATTTTGTATTTTTAGTAGAGACAGGGTTTCTCTGTGTTGGTGAGGCTGGTCTCGAACTTCTGACCTCAGATGATCTGCCCGCCTCAGCCTCCCAAAGTGCTGGGATTACAGGCATGAGACACCACACCTGGCCCATGCTCTGAACATTTCTTTTTGTAGTGTGCATTCATCTTTCAGTTTCCCTACTAGACTTCTCGCTCCTTAAAAGTTAAAGGGATTGGCTGGGTGCAGTGGCTCACACCTGTAATCACAGCACTTTGGGAGGCTGAGGCAGGCAGATCACCTGAGGTCAGGAGTTGCAGATCTGCCTGGCCAACACGGTGAAACCCTGTCTCTACAAAAAGTAGCTGAGCATGACAGCAGGTGCCTGTAATCCCAGCTACTCGGGAGGCTGAGGCGGGAGAATTGCTTGATCCCCAGGAGGTGGAGGTTGCAGTTAGCCGAGATCGCCATTGCACTCCAACCTGGATGACTGAGCGAGATTCGGTCTCAAAAAAAAAAAAAAAAAATTAAAGGGACTGCGTTTTGTTCATCTTTGTATCTGGAGCGTAGAACATGATGGTGAGTACTGAATAGTATTTATGAGTGAATGAGGAAACTGAGGAGGACTTCAGAGGAGAAATGAGTTTCTGTCATTAAATTTACATTTATCAAGCTCTTATTTTGTGTCAGATACTACACTGTGTATAACGTGTAACGTCATTCAGTTCTTATAGCAACCTCATGTTTCGGATTCGGGAATAGAGGCAGAGAAATGAAGCAGTTTACTTAAAATCATTAGCCCCACAAGGGACAGCTGAGGTTTGGAAGCCAGAGACCATGATTGTAATCATCCTCATCAGCTGGACCTCAAATCTATATCCTGGGCTGAGGTTTGGGGTGGGGTTCCCCAAATCTCACTGCCTTGCCATGAGTCCCCCAAGGAGTGCCTCTTTTTACCACACTTTTTGCTATTCCTGCTATATTTTGGCCTGGCTAAGAGATAAGATGTCCTGTGTACGCTAGATCACATTTTCCGTTTAACCTGTGGTTATGGCACACTTGGAAAGACCACCCTTTGGGCCAGGGGAGGTGGCTCATGTGTCTAATCCCAGCACTTTGGGAGGCCGAGGCCGATGGATCACTTGATATCAGGAGTTTGAGACCAGCCTGGCCAACATAGTGAAATGCTGTCTCTACCAAAAGAATAAAAAAAATTAATTTCCCTGGGCATGGTGGGACCTGCCTATAGTCCCAGCTACTCAGGAGGCTGAGGCAGGAGAGTTGCTTGAACCTAGGAGGCAGAGGTTCTAGTGAGCCGAGATTGAGCCACTGCACTCCAGCCTGGATGACAGAGTGAGACCCTGTCTCAGAAAAAAAGAAATACCAACCTTTGGAGTCAGAATCTCTACATAATTTTAAGAGGTGTGTGTGTGTGTAGCAGTGGAGGGGGCTTGGTAATATTGTGATTGTGGAAGAAAAAGCTGTGTGGTCTGATTATGTGATTAGTAACCAAAAAATTACTTGAGAATTAAAATAGCTGGGCAAAGCTTTTAGTGGATTTTGGTGTTTCCAGTATAAGGAGATTAATTTGGTTAATCATAGTGGGATTTCTGTGCATTCATATTATCAGAGGTAAATAATTTAAAAATTGGCAGTTTTCTACCTTTAATGAGCATATAAACCACCTGAGGATTTAGTTAAAATGCAGATTGTGATTCTGTAGGCCTGGGGTATTTCAGCCCACCCAGGTGATGTAATTGCTGGTCATCTGTGAACTGCACTTTGAGTAGCCAAAGGATAAGTTCAGCCAAGAGTGGAGGTGTAAAATGGTGGCCTTTTTTCCTGTGGCAGGTGCCAGTGATCCAGACAAACCCTTTGCGTTTCTGGGGGTTGGAATTATGGGGAATTTTTACCAGTTGATATTATCAACTATGTTAGCAAAAATAAAAGGAATGAGTTTTGAGAAAATGCCCACAAGAGGTCGCTGTCATCCTTACGAAAGACCCAGGGATTCAAGAAAATCCTTCAACATCTCAAACTTAGGGACCTGAGAGCAAATTTGAGGAAATAATCAAAGAGGTGGTAGAAAATCAAAATATGATCGTTTACAGTGGGCTTTCAGGAAGAAAATTTTTTTCTAAGATTTATTTCCAGAAGCAATATTTCTTTATTTTTTTGAAACGGAGTCTCACGCAGTTGCCTAGACTGGAGTACAGTGTGTAGCTATCTTGGCCTCACTGTAACCTCTGCCTCCCAGGTTCAAGCGATTCTCATGCCTCAGCCTCCCGAGTAGCTGGAATTACAGGTGTGTGCCACCATACCCTGCTAATTTTTTTGTGTTTTTAGTAGAGATGAGGTTTCTCCGTGTTGGCCAGGCTGGTCTCAAACTCCTGACCTCAGGTGATCCAGCTGCCTTGGCCTCCTACAGTGCTGGGATTACAGGCATGAGCCACCTTGCCCAGCCCAGAAGTATTTTTTCACCACCATTTTCCTGCTCCCCCCCGCCCCCCCAACTCCCCCCACCTCCATTTTTTTTGAGGTGGTGTCTTGCTCTGTCTCCCAGGCTGGAGTGCAGTGGTGCCATCTTGGCTCACTGCAACCTCCATCTCCCAGGTTCAAGCGATTCTCCTGCCTCAGCCTTCTGAGTAGCTGGGATTACAGGTGCCTGTCAGCACGCCTAGCTAATTTTTTTTTGTAATTTTTAATAGAGATGGGGTTTCTCCATCTTGACCAGGCTGGTGTTGAACTTCTGACCTTGTGATCCACCTGCCTTGGCCTCCCAAAGTGTTGGGATTACAGGTGTGAGCCACAGCACCTGGCCTCCCCTTTTTTAAAAAAATAAAATTCATTCTAAAACTTGGCTCTTTTAAGAGAAATAGACATATACTTAATTTTTAAAGTTCTCAACATGACCTATTGATAATATGTGGAATTACTGAATCGGTTTCTGTTGCTGCTCTCACTTTTGACAAGTTACCAAAATTTGAACAGCCTCTGTTTATTCATCTGAAAAATGGGCATAGTACCTACCTCGTTGGGTTGATTAAATGAGGAAATGGAGGTAAAGACTGGCCTAGAGCCTGCTATATAGTAAGTGCACAATAAGTAAGAACTGTTATTTGAGTATTGCATGTGAAGTCATATTTCTGTTTTGATCTAGCGTTTGCTTAGCTGTTGATTGATTTGTAAGTAATTCTTTTTTTTTTTTTTTTTTTTTTTTTTCCTCTGGAGACAGAGTTTTGCTCTTGTTGCCCAGGCTGGAGTCCATTGGTGCAATATCAGCTCACTGCAACCTCCGCCTCCTGGGTTCAAGTGATTCTCTTGCCTCAGCCTCCCGAGTAGCTGGGATTACAAGCATGTGTCACCACGCCAGGCTAATTTTGTATTTTTTTTTTTTTAAATAGAGATGGGGTTTCTCTATGTTGGCCAGGCTGGTCTCGACTCCCGACCTCAGGTGATCCCCCCACTTTGCCTCCCAAAGTGTTTGATTACAGGCGTGAGCCACTGCACCCAGACTGATTTGTGAGTAAGTCCAAGAGGGACGAAAACACATTTGGAACTGACTTTCTGGTCATATTAAATTTTCTACTTGGTTAAATGAACCTTTCAGCATTCTACTTTTCTTGACAACTGAGAAACTTAAGAGTCATTTGAAGCTGGGCATGGTGGCTCACACCTATAATCCCAGCACTTTGGGAGGCCAAGGTGGGCAGTTCACTTGAGGTCAGGAGTTCGAGACCAGACTGGCCAACATGGTGAAAGCCCATCTCTACTAAAAATGCTAAAATGAGCCAGGCCTGGTGACACACACCTGTAATCCCAGCCAGTCGGGAGGCTGAGGCAGGAGAATTGCTTGAATCCAGGAGGTGGAGGTTGCAGTGAGCTGAGATCATGCCACTGCACTCCATCCTGGGGAACAGAGCAAGACTTTGTCTCAAAAAAAAAAAAAAGTGATTTGAAAAGAAAAGTGTAATTTAATGTTTTAAACTCCATCTTGACTGTTGGGGGTTTTGTTTTTTTTTAATCAAGGATTGCCCGATAGCATCCTTGATGAGATGGGAGTTTGGAAGAATATTTCATAGGTGATTTCAATGGCAATCTTTTGGAAGATGAAGACAGTATATATTTTATAAATATGACCCCAGAGGGAGTAGGCAGTATATTGTGAAAGGAATTTTCCCTTAAAAAAAATAAAAGTTGAATTGGTTAATTATTGTCAACTGCCTTTCTCCTCCTCTCCTATACTCAAAGCTGAGTTCATTTAGAAAAGATAGAAATGAAATCATATGGGAGCACAATTTGTTTGTGCTGGCCTGGGTTTCTGGGTTAATGGAGGATATTGGGTAAAGCTGATCAGTTGCATGGCACAATTAGGTCTGGGGTACCAGTATTTCATACAAAGGTTAATGAAGTTGGGAATCTCAATGGGAGCAGAATGTGGGGTCGGGGGGTGAATTTAAGGGACTTGGAGACCAAGGAAAGTCCCTGTGCTCTTTGAGTTTCCTCTTTGCCAAAGTGGGTTGGGGGAGACAAGAATTGTCCCATGTGCCCAGAACAGCTGTTTTTCTGGCATGTGGTATTTGACATATAAGAAGTGTGCATGTCTTTTGTTAAAGAAAAACTATTGGCCAGATGTGGCTCGTGCCTCTAATCCCAGCACTTTGGGAGGCTGAGGTGGGAGGATCACCTAAGGTCAGGAGTTCGAGACCAGCATGGTGAAACCCCATCTCTACTAAAAAATACAAAATTAGCTATATAGTGTATATAGCTAGTTCCAGCTACTCGGGAGGCTGAGGCAGGAGGATGGCTTGAACCTGAGATGTGGAGGTTGCAGTGAGCTGAAATTGCACCACTGCACTCCAGCCTGGGCAACAGATCGAGACTCTGTCTCAAAAAAAAAAAAGAAAAGAAAAACTGTTATTCATGGGACTTGTTAAAGAAAATGAGACAGGCTTTGGGGGCTGCTACAGTGGGGTTTTGCAATAAGGGCTAGAGATTGGCGTCAACTCCTAATGTAACAAGGAAAAGTGGAAATTTACAGCCAAGTGGGGATAGAAGAAGGATTTGATCAGATATCGAGGGCGATTGGATGTGGAGGGGGATTCTGGCTCAACCAGCTTAACAGAATTCTTGCTAAAACTGAGTGGTGCAAACGCAAGCTTGGAAATCCAATAGCCAACCACTAGTTGGGGAGAGAACTCAGAGGAGCCTGCCTAGAGTTTGGGCAAGGAGAGACTTTGTCACTTTCCATCTGGCTGAGATGTTCTGCTTGGAGAGTCAGTGGAGGAGATGAGAAAGGGGTCAAAAAGGTTAACTTGTCTATGACTTTGTGGCCCTGACATTCCGTGACTATGGTAGCTTTAAAAATTATATGTGGATACACACATGCATAAAACATTTGGTTGAGTGTGTGAGTTAAAAAAAACTTTAAACCATCAGGTATGATATTAAATTCTCGGATCTTCATAATAGAGATTAAGAATGTAAAGACAATCATTTTAAAACATTTTCTGACTTCCCCTCCTGTGTTCCTCTCCTTCAGATTTTTTTTTTCTTTTTAAGGGAGAGGGACTCATTTTGTTGCCCAGGCTGGAGTGCCATGTTGTGTGTGGTCATAGCTCATTGCAGTTTTGAACTCCTGGATTCAAGCAATCGTCTCATCTCAGCCTCCAGAGTAGCTGGTACTATAGGCATACACCACCACGCCCAGCTAATTTTTTTTTAATTTTTATTTTTGTAGAGATGGGGTTTCATCATGTTGCCCAGGCTGGTTTTGAACTCCTGGGTTCAAGCAATCCACCTGCCTTGGCCTCCCAAAGTGCTGGGAATATAGGCATGAGCCACCACGCCTGGCAGAGAGAATTTCTTAAAAGGATACCTTATTTTCAAAGGAGCAACAATAAGACTATTATTGCAGCACAAAGATGAGCACAGAAGACACAGGAACAGTATCTTTAAAATGCTCAAAGACTAGGCCCGGTGGCTCATGCCTGTAATCCCAGCACTTTGGGAGGCTGAGGCAGGAGGATCGCTTGAGCCCAGGAGTTTAAGACGAGCCTGGGCAACATAGGAAAATGCCGTTTCTCAAAAAAACTTTAAAAAAAGTGAAAAGAAAAATTCTTTTGGTTTCTATACATTTTACTATAAAGGCTCTAAGTGTGTTTTGTCTGTTTGCTTTTGTACTTGTCCTGCTTGGGCCACGGACGTTTCTTGAGTCTGTAGCTTGATGTCTGGTTTTGGAAAAGTTTCACCGATAATCTCTTCAGAGACTGTTCTTACACATCTCTCTCTCCTCTTTGAGATTCCAGTTGTACGTGTGTTAGGCCTTCTCTTCTCTTTCCTTGTGTCTTTGAAATTCTTTCTGTCTTCCTGTGCTTTTCTCGTCCATGCTTCAGTCTCCTCCTTTATTTTTCAGCTCATGAATCCTTTATCTTGTTGAACCTTCGTGAAACCTGTGAAAACATTGTGAGCTCTTCATTTTCTTTCTGTCTCCTTTCTCTTGCCCTACGCAGCTCAATGGGCAAATGCCTTGAGGGGAAATCTGGGCTGGATTTCTGTCTTCCCTGTGCTCTCTCCTCTTCCTCCTGGCTGCCTGGATAGCCCTGGACTCCTGTTGATCTATGCAGCTCTGTGAGGTTTCCTTAGAGCCCTTTCAGCTGCTGTGCCGCCTCACAGCTGCCCTCCGCTTGGCTTCAGCGTCTTGTCCCATGCTGAGAATTCATAAATGCCCTGAGTAGGAAAGCTGGGCAAGGAGTTTTGGAGTCACCTTAGTGAGTTTTCCTTTGTTCTGGTGTGTGGCATGACAAGTCCAGTATGCTGGCAGCTCTTTATACCTTCAAACAGATTTTTTTAAATGTTGTGTTTTGTTTTTTGTTGGCCACAGTGTCTTGCTCTGTGGCCCAGGCTGGAGTGCAGTGGTGCCATCTCAGTTCACTGCAACCTTCACCTCCCAGGTTCAAGCAATTCTCCTGCATCAGCCTCCCAAATAGCTGGGATTACAGGCATGCACCACCATGCCCAGCTGATTTTTATATTTTTAGTAGAGATGGGGTTTTACTATGTTCGCCAGGCTGGTCTCAAATTCTTGACCTCAAGTGATCTGCCTGCCTGGGCCTCCCAAAGTGTTGGGATTATGGGTATGAGCCACTGTGCCTGGCCAAAAAATTTGTTTTTAAATGTAGTTTCTTTTTGCCCTTGGTCAGAATATCGTGCTGCTCTGAACTACCGCATCACTGAGGAAGTCTCACCAGAAGTTTTTAGCATTTTAAGTGCCCACATCCACTAATTGGCTCTGTTTTGCTGTTGACCAGGCACTCCAGGAACAGAAACTACAAAGCTGAGTTCGCATCATGCCGACCGGAGGCTGTACCATTGGAGTTTGGGGACTATCACCCTCTGAAACCCATAACTGTAAGTTTTGTTAAGGGTCTTTCTAAATGATATTCTTATCCCTTGAAATGAAAGACAGTCTTCCTGAGTCTTCCATTTTGCCAGTGGTAGCCACTTTTTCATATTTGATTTTTTTTTTTTTGGACAGTCTTGCTCTGTTACCCAGGCTGGAGTGAAGGGGTGTGATCTTGGCTCACTGCAACTGCTGCCTCCAGGGGTTTAAGTGATTCTCATGTCTCAGCCTCCCGAGTAGCTGGGACTATAGGTACATGCCACCATGCTTGGCTAAGTTTTTGTATTTTTTAGTAAGATGGGGTTTCATCATGTTGCCCAGGCTGGTCTCGAACTCCTGAGATCAGACAGTCTGCCCACCTCTACCTCCCAAAGTGCTAAGATCACAGATGTGAGCCACCACGACCAGCCTGATTTTTTAAAATGTTTTTATCATTTATTTATTTATTTTTGAGGTGGAGTCTCACTTTGTCACCCAGGCTAGAGTGCAGTGGTACGATCTTAGCTCACTGCAGTCTCTGCCTCCCAGTTTCAAGCAGTTCTCCTGCCTCAGCCTTCCAAGTAGCTGGGATTACAAGCACGCACCACCACACTTGGCGAATTTTTGCTAATTTTTGTATTTTTAGTAGAGACAGGGTTTTGCCACATTGGCCAGCCTGGTCTCAAACCCCTAACCTCAGGTGATCCACCCACCTTGCCCTCCCAAAGTGCTGGAATTCTAGGTGTGAGCCGCCTCTCCCGGCCTGCATATTTAAATCAACCAATTTGTGCACTGCCTCTTTTTTGTAATATTGGTCTCACCCAGCACCATTTTTACTCCCTCCCTTCCTCATTAGGTCGCCATGTGAATGGAATGACTTTGTTCTTCATTTGGCTGTGTCAACAAGTTGTGTCTTTTAATTTTCGTATGTGGAACATAAGAGTCGCTCTAATTGCCAGCAGAGAGTGCCGTCCTGAATAGCATCTTAGTCTATCTGTGGGTTTATTTAAAAAGTAAAACAAAAGCAGGCAAGAGACTTGACTGGTCCCTCTCTGCCAGGTTGGTGTTATCTTACTAGCAAGTGATAGAAACTACATAATTGTCATGTTGGGGAGATGTGATTGTCAGCATAGTGGCTGTGGGAATGATTGCATAAAGCAGAAGACCCCAAGACTGAGATTCAGCCTCCCACGACCCCTCAGTCCCTGTGCTGTTTTGTGACTGTGGGTGACCTCATCACAGCCACAGTTGCTTTCATGCTCAGGTACCCATTCCCCATGTTAAAAGAAAATTCTTGGCCAGGTGCCACACCTCATACCTGTCATTTCAGCACTTTGGGGTGCCAAAGTGGGTGGGTCACCTAAGATCAGGAGTTCAAGACCAGTCTGGTCAACATGGCGAAACCCCATCTCTACTAAAAATACAAAAATTATCTGGGTGCAGTAGTGTGTGCCTGTAATCCCAGCTACTCAGGAGACTAAGACAGGGGAATTGCTTAAACCCAGGAAACGGAGGTTGCAGTGAGCCGAGATTGCGCCACTGCCCTCCAGCCTGGGCAGTAGAACAAGATGTCATCTCAAAAAAATAAAAAGGAAAAAAAAAAAATTCTCAGCCAAATTAAATTTAATGGAGCTTAATTGGGCAAAGAACAATTCGTGAATTTTGCAGCCTCCCTAGCCAGAGCAGGTTCAGAGAGACTCCAGCACAGTCATGTGGTAGAAGAAGATTTATGGACAGAAAACGGAAAATGATGTACAGAAAACAGAAGTGAAGTACAGAAATAGCTGGATCGGTTACAGCTCAGCATTTGCCTTATTTGAACCCAATTTCAGCAGTTAGTCCCCTTTGATTGGTTGAAACTCGATGATTGGCACAGGAGTAGGTTACAGTCTATTTATGTGTCCAGTGAGGTTATAGTTCACTATGTGCAGAGAATCCTTCAGGCCAAACTTAAAACATGTAAGGAGGCAGCTTTAGACCAAACTTGATTTAACACTGTAACAGAATAGCTGAGAATAGTTGCAGCAGCTCCAGGCCTATCCTGTTCGATTAGCAACATCAGCAGCAGGAAAATGCTTTTCTCCAGCAGTTTTCATTGACCCAGTTTTGTTACGTGCCCTACTCTGACCCAGCATTGGTGACCCGCTATATAGAATAAGTTGGTCGATTGGGTTAGGTCTAATACTCACCCTGGGAACTGGGAGCAGAGTTCATCCCATCAGGCCTGGAGGAACTGAGTGTCGGGGAGACATGTTTTCTCAAAGAGAATTTGGGGTATTAAGCCTGTGAGATGGAGGAATGGGTGCGAGGCAGACCAAAAAAGCAAACGGAAACCAATGGGAGGTGCTTCTCTCCCTCCCCTAGACTGTGGTTCACCTCCATTCAGGCAGCCATCACCAGGAGTTAGAATCTGACTCAACAGATTTGAGGGCAAGGCCTTCAGTAAGAGCCCTGGCCAGGTGTGGTGGCTCATGCCCGTAATCCCAGCACTTTGGGATGCTAGGTGGGAGGATCCCTTGGGCCCAGGAGTTCGAGACCAGCCTGGGCAACATAGTAATATCCCATCTCTACAAAAAATAAAAAAATAGCAGAGGGTGGTGCTGCACCTGTAGTCCTAGCTGCTCAGGAGGCTGAGGCAGGAAGATCGCTTGTGCCCAGGACGTCGAGGGTATAGTGAACCGTGGTCGCACCACTGCACTCTAGGCTTAGTGACAAAGCGAGACACTTATCTCAAAAAAAAAAGCCTTCACTTCAGAAACTCCAACTTCACTACACATTGGGAGTTCCCCTGCCTCCCTTCCTCATGTTCAGAAATTTGCTATAATTGCTTACAGAACTAGGGAAACAATTACTTAACCTTATTGTTTTATTATTAAGGGTATTACAAAGAATACAGATGAACAGCCAGATAAAGTGGTACGTGGGGTGAGGTCCAGGGGAAGGGGCACACACAGCTTTCATGACTCCTCCAGGTACCTCCATGTGTCCTTGTTCACCTACCTGGAAGCTCTTCAACTCTCCCCGCACCTTGTTTTTTCTTTTTCTTTTTTTTTTTTTTGAGACAAGGTCTCACTCTGTCACCAGGCTAGAGTGCAGTGGCAAAATCTTGGCTCATGGTAACCTCCGCCTCCTTAAATCCCATTTTTTATGGGTTATTTAGGAGGCATCATGGCATAGGCATGATGGATTATTAACTCAATCTCCAGCCCCTCTTACCTTCCCAAAGGATAGGGAATAGGGCTGAAAGTTCCAGCCTTCTAAGCGTGGCTTGGTCTTTCTGGTGACCAGACCCCATCCTGAAGCTCTGCAGAAGCCCATTGGGAATCACCTCATGAGGATAAAAGATGCTCCTATCACCCAGGAAATCTCCCAAGGTATTAGGAGCTCTGTGGCAGGAACTGGGGGAGAGACCACATACATTTAACAGCCTGGAGCGCAGTGGTGCGATCTTAGCTCACTGCAACCTCCACCTCCTGGGCTTAAGCCATCCTCCCGCTTCAGCCTTCTGAGTAGCTTGGACCACAGGCATGTACCACCACACCTGGATTATTTTCATATCTTTTTTTGTTTTTGTTTTTGTTTTTTGAGATGGAGTCTTACTCTGTCACCCAGGCTGGTGGAGTGCAGTGGCACGATCTTGGCTCAATGCAACCTCTGCCTCCTGGGTTCCAATGATTCTCCTACCTCAGCCTCCTGAGTAGCTGGGACTACAGGTGCATGCCACCACACCCGGCTAATTTTTGTATTGTTTTTTTTTGGGTAGAGATGAGGTTTCACCATATTGGCCAGGCTGGTCTCGAACTCCTGACCTTGTGATCTGCTCGCCTTGGCCTCCCAAAGTGCTGGGATTAGGTGTGAGCCACCATGCCCAGCTATTTTCGTATCTTTTGTAGAAAGTACCCACTCGAGTGTTTCACTGGGGAGAGTTGTGGGACCTCTGTTTTACCTCCAGAAATTTTCCTCACAGGTCACAGAGTCAAAGACGAAGAAAGTGACTCGGAAGGGAAGCACTTCTTCCACGTCCTCCTCCTCCTCCAGCTCCATGGTGGACCCGCTGAGCAGCGTCCTGGATGGGACTGACCCCCTCTCCATGTTTGCAGCCACTGCTGACCCTGCAGCCTTGGCAGCTGCTGCGGTAATGTGCCCCAGCCATGCTTGTCCAGTGGGGGGTCGGTTTTATGGGTGCAGGAATGGGTGGTTTTCTCCTGCCCTGCCCGTTTTTTTCCCTAAGAGAAAGAGTCTCACTCTGTTGCCCAGGCTGGAGTGTAGTGGTATAATCATGGCTCACCGCAGCCTCCAACTCTTGGGCTCAAGCAGTTTTCCCACGTCACCCTCCTGAATAGCTGGGACTACAGTTATACACTACTGTGCCTAGTTAATTTTTTATTTTGTTGTAGAGGCAGGATCTCGCTGTGTTGCCCAGCGTGGTCTCCTACTCCAAACCTCAAGCGATCCTCCCATCCCGAGCCTCCTAAAGCTTCTTCCCCATTTTTAAGTTGTACAAGTAATGTACATGGTGCATTCTGCTTGTAACAGTTCAAGTCATCCAGATGTGAGAGACTGGTGTAGCTCCAGGAAATCATTTTCTTTCTTCTTCTTTTTTTTGGAAAGCATTTTAAAATTTATTTTTATTTTTTAATTTTTTTTGAAACAGTCTTGCTGTGTCACCCAGACTGATGTGCAGTGGTGCAGTCTTACTGCAACCTCTGCCTCTTGCGTTCTAGCAGTTCTCCTACCTCCGCCTACCGTGTTGCTGGGACTACAGACATGCACCACCATGCCCAGCTAATTTTTGTGTATTCTGGTAGAGATGGGGTTTCATCATGTTGGCCAGGCTGGTCTTGAACTCCTGACCTCAAGTGATCCACCTGCCTCAGCCTCCCAGAGTGCTGAGATTACAGGCTTGAGCCACTGTGCCTGGCTCTTAAAATTTATTTTTAATTTTATTCTTCTTATAAATCTTTTTACATAGTTACATAAGTACATCACTCATTTTGATGTGAAAGAGTAAGACACTACAGATAAAGTCACGTAGAACAATCGTCATTACATTCTCCATCCTGGCAATCATGAGAATGATGGGTGTAATGTGTCTTCTTCCATAGCTTTTCCTCTGTATTTTTATAGATATTTATGACAGCAGTTTCTGAGCATTCCCATACATACTCATATATAAATAATTGCAGCAGCATCTTACTTCATGGCAGGCATTATTTTCTGAATGCATTTCATATTTGGTTCTCTTACTACCTTGTGAGAGGTATTGGAACCCTCATTAAAGAGGCAGCCTGGCTGGGTGTGGTGACTCACATCTGTAATCCCAGCACTTTCGGAGGCCAAGGTGGGTGGATCACGAGGTCAGGAGTTTGAGACCAGCTTGACCAACATGGTGAAACCCTGTCTCTACTGAAAATACAAAAATTAGCCAGACATGGTGGCGGGTACCTGTAAGCCTAGCTATTCAGGAGGCTGAGCAGGAGAATTGCTTGAACCCAGGAGGTGGAGGTTGCAGTGAGCTGAAACTGCACCCTTGCACCCCAACTTGGTCAACAGAGTGAGACTCCATCTCAAAAAAAAAAAGAGGCACCCATGGAGGGATAGAGATACCAAGTCACCTCCAAGCTGGGATTCAAATCCAGCCAGTCTGACTTCAGAATACATTCTGTTAATCATCATCCTATGTTGTGTTTCATATGTTATTTAACATTGTTATGTAAATGGAACTACTGTTCTGAGACTTGGTTTTTTGGAGATAGTCTTGCTCTGTTGCCCAGGCTGGGGTACAGTGGCAAGGTTATAGCTCACTGCAGCCTTAAACTCCTGGGCTCAAACAATCCCCCTGCGTCAGCCTCTCGAGCAGCTAGGATTTCAGGTGTGTGTCACTGGGCTTGACTAATTTAGGATTTTTGGTAGAATCAGTCTCACTGTTGCTCAACCTGGTCTTGAACTCCTGGGCTCAAGTGATCCTCCTGCCTTGGCCTCCCAGAGTGCTGGGATTATAGGCATGAGCCACTGCACCCCGCAGTTTTATTTTTATTTTTATTTTTTGAGACAGAGTCTCGTTCTGTCACCCAGGCTGGAGTTTAGTGGCGTGATATTGGCTCACTGCAACCTCGGTCTCCCAGGTTCAAGCAATTCTCCTGCCTCAGCCTCCCTAGTAGCTGGGATTACAGGCATGCGCCATCACACCCGGCTAATTTTTGTATTTTCAGTAGAGACAGTGTTTCATCATGATGGCCAGGCTGGTCTCGAACACCTGACCTTAGGTGATCTGCCCACTTTGGCCTCCCACAGGGCTGGGATTACAGGCATGAGGCATGGCGCCCGGCCAACTTTTTTTTTTTTTTTTAACTTGACCATATATCTTGGAGAACTATCCATGGTAGTACATTTAGAACAGCCTATTATTTTGACCAGCCATATTGTATTCTAAGGACTGGATTTACCTACTTTAATTTGCCATTCCTCTACTGATGTATCCACATACATAGTTTCTGGGTTTTGCTGATACAAACAGCAGTGCACCATGTGCCTCGAACATACAAATGTCTTGGTGTATGTCTGCAAGGGTTTCTGCAGGATAGTTTCCTAGAAGTTCTTTGCTGGCATAAGGCAATGAATATTTCAGGTTTTGATGGCTACCACCAAATTGTCCTCCAAAAAGAGTTAACCAGTCTGTATTTCCAGCAGTGATATTGAAGAGGGCCTGTTACCCTACATCCTTGCCAGCATTTTAACTCTTTGACATTCTGATAGTTGAAAAAGTGGTTTTTTCCAACTATCCTTTCCTGAATTCCTAATGAGTTTGAACATTTTTTGATATGATTATTGGCCATTTGTGATAAAATGGACAGAATGGTTTTTTTTGGAGACAGAGTCTTGCTCTGTCTGTCGCTCAGGCTGGAGTGCAGTGATGCAATCTCGGTTCACTGCAACCTCTGCCTCCCAGGTTCAAGCGATTCTCCTGCCTCAGCTTCCCAAGTAGCTGGGACTAGGACGGTAGGCATGCACCATCACACCTGGCTAATTTTTGTATTTTTAATAAAGACAGGGTTTTACCCTGTTGGCCAGGCTGGTCTCAAACCCCTGGCCTCAAGTGATCCATCTGCCTCGCTTCCCAAAGTGCTGGGATTACAGGTGTGAGCCACCATGCCTGGTGCTGAAATTTTTTTTATGATAGTAAACCTTGAGACTGATCTCTTTTATTCCACGGTAAAGGACTACCTGCCTTCCATTTATATACGTATATATTTAAAGATTAAAATGATACTGCTGCTGAAGAGATTATCTTGCCTTCCTTTAGGACAGCTCCAGAAAGAAACGTGATAGAGATGATAACTCCGTTGTAGGATCGGATTTTGAGCCTTGGGCCAACAAACGGGGAGAAATCCTTGCCCGGTACACCACTACTGAAAAGCTGTCTATTGTGAGTACCAGGAGACCCTCTCCCAGGGTTTACTTTGGAGTTAGTAGTAATTTCTTTTGGTTATGTTGCTTCAACTTCTGGGCTCTGTAGGTTTCACTTATTTATTTGTTTTTTGTTTTGTTTTGTTTTGTTTTGGAGACAGAATCTCACTCTGTCGCCCAGGCTGGAGTGCAGTGGTACGACCTCAGCTCACTGCAACCTCTGCCTCCTGGATTCAAGCGATTCTCCTTCCTCAGCCTTCCTAGTAGCAGGGACTACAGGTGCATACCACTACAGCCATCTAATTTTTATATATATATTTTTTTGAGACGGAGTTTCACTCTTGTTACCCAGGCTGGAGTGCAATGGCACGCTCTCAGCTCACCGCAGCCTCCGCCTCCTGAGTTCAAGCAATTCTCCTGCCTCAGCCTCCGGAGTAGCTGGGACTACAGGCATGCGCCACCATGCCCAGCTAATTTTTGTATTTTTAGTAGAGACAGGGTTTCACCATGTTGACCAGAATAGTCTCAATCTCTTGACCTCATGATCTACCCACCTCGGCCTCCCAAAGTGCTAGGATTATAGGCGTTGAGCCACTCTACCTGGCCTAATTTTTGTATTTTAACTAGAGACAGGGTTTTACCATTTTGGTCAGGCTGGTCTTGAACTCCTGACCTCGTGATCTGCCTGCCTCTGCCTCCCAAAGTGCCAGGATTACAGGAGTGAGCCACGGCACCTGACCTTTATTTGTTTTTCTACTGTTCTTAAAAACTCAAATATAAGGTTTCACGTAGTATGTCAGTGCTGTTGGCAGAAAAATGTGCTGACAGGCTTCTCAAAAAAATATGTTAAGCATCAGGGATGTGGCACAGGTTAGAGAAAGAATTAGAATAGCGGAGTCTTGTCTTTGGGGGGAGGTTTGAATTATGAAGGGAGGAAGAATGGTTTTTAGTGATCATGTTTTGTTTGAATATATATTTATTTCTCTTGGGTATGTAAATGGATTCATTGGAAAACAACATATTACCTTAGATTTTTAAAATATTAATGAATTTTATGTCTCTGCAGAATCTCTTTATGGGATCTGAAAAAGGTAAGATGAGTTTGTTGTTGTTTTGATGGGAAAATTCTGGCATTACTTTTAATATAATTTTACAGAGGAAAAGAATTTATGTGATATGATTCTGATGTTTAATTCAATTGGAACTGCTATTTCTTAGATTGTGGGTAGACGGGACTAAAATACATATTTAGATTATGAATTAAAATAATACCAAATCCCAACACTTTAGGAGGCCAAGGTGGGTGGATCACCTGAGGTCAGAAGTTCAGGATCAGCCTGGCCAACATGATGAAACCCCGTCCTTACTAAAAATACAGAAATTTGCTGGGCGTGATGCAAATTGTAATCCTAGATACTCAGGAGGCTGAGGCAGGAGAATCACTTGAACCTGGGTGACAGGGGTTGCAGTGAGCTGAGATTGTACCATTGCACTCCAGCCTGGGCAACAAGAGCAAAATTCCATCCAAAAAAAAATATATGGCTGGGCGTGGTGGCTCATGCCTATAATCCCAGCACTTTAGGAGGCCAAGGTGGGTGGATCACTTGAGGTCAGGAGTTCAAGACCAGCCTGGCCAACATTCACCATGTGAATGTTTAGCCCCATTTCTACTAAAAATACAAAAAAAAAAAAAATAGCCAGGCCTGGTGACGGATGCTTGTAACCTCAGCTACTCTGGAAGCTGAAGCAGGAGACTCGCTTGAACCCTGAAGGCAGAGGTTGCAGTGAGCTGAGGTTGCGCCACTGCACTTCATCCTGGGTGACAAGAGTGAGACTACATCTCAAAAAAAAAACCAAAGAGGTTACTAGGAGTAAAGCATAAACTTACTGTTTAGGAAGAAAAAGTCTCCACCCATTGTGCCTCCTTCACCAGCTGGGGAATTGCTTTAGAGAGCTTTCTCTTGCCTTAAGTCTTCTCCCTTACGCCATAAGATATGTTGGTGAGGGGTCAGATGCTCAGTCTTATAGGCCGTTGGTCCCAGCTTCCTCTCCTAAGACACACAGTTAGAAGCTGTGGACCAGGGTGTCTCAAACTGCTGTGCAGCAGGATTTCCTGAGGAACCTTTATATGAATATAGATGACTGGCCCCCACTTGCTCAATGAATCTTGCAGGATGGGACCCCAGAATTCCTATTTTGATGCTCCCAGGTGATTCTGTAGCAACTGATGGATCATGTGCTGCTGGGTACAGATGAGCAAAACCATGTTTCATTGCAGGTCTCTGATACAGCAGCTGCCACTCTTCCCCCACCTCTGCTGGAAGAGACAGCATGTTAGAAACCAAGAGAGTAGGAGCAGCTTTGTTATACACAGAATTTTTTTTGTTGTTATTTTTTGAGATGGAGTCTCACTCTGTCACCCAAAGTGGAGTGCAGTGGCACGATGTTGTCTCACTGTAACCTCTGCCTCCTGGGTTCAGGCAATTCTCTCATCTCAGCCTGCTGAGTTGATGGGACTATAGATGTACACCACTGCACCTGGCCAATTTTTGTATTTTTAATAGAGATGGTTTCACCATGTTGGCCAGGCTGGTCTTGAACTCTTGACCTCAAGTGATCTGCCTGTCTTGGCCTCCCAAAGTGCTGGGATTACAGGTGTGAGCTGCCACACCCAGCTTGTTATGGGCAGCATTTTGATCCCAGACAATGAAAAGTAAATCAGACCGTCACATACCCACCAGTTTGTAAAGTTCAAATAGAGTGATGATATTAATTATCTTAGTCTGGTTGGTGGTACTATAGAGGAATAGCAGAGGCTGGGTAATTTATAAGGAAGAGAGGTTTACTTGGCTTATGGTTCCACAGGCTGTATAAGAAGCATGGTGCCAGCATCTGCTGTGAGGGCATCAGGCTGCTTCCACTCATAGTGGAGTGCAAATGAGAGCAGGTGTGTGCAGAGATTGCATGGCAAGAGGAGGCAGCAGAGAGAGGGAGAAGATGCCAGGCTTTTTTCAACAGCCAGTTCTCATGGGAACTAAGAGTAAGAACTCATTACTCTGAGGATTCTACCAAACCATTCATGAGGGATCCTTCCCCTACAACCCAAACATCTCCTACCAGGCCCCACCTCCAATATTGGGGATCACATTTCAGCTTGAGACTTGGTATGAATATAGAGCAATAGGAACTCTTATATCCTGGTGATGGGAATGTAAAATGGCACAACCACCTTGTAGAACACTTTCGCGTTCTTTATTTAATTTGAAGACAGGTGCAATGATCTGGTTGTTTGTGCCTAGCCTTCCTCCCCTGCCCCAATTCACATGTTGAAATCCTAACTGCAAGGTAATGGTATTAGGAGATGGGCCCTTTTCAGAGGTGATTAGGTTATGAGGGTGGAACCCTCATGAATGGGATTAGCACCCTATGAAAGAGGCCCCTGGGCGCTGCCTCACTTTTTCCACCAATTGAAGACACAGCAAAAAGGCATCATCTATGAACTGAACCAGAAAGCGGACCCTCACCAGACATCAAATCTTCTGACACCTTGATCTTGGACTTCTCAGCCTTTAGGACTGCGAGAAATATACTGCTCTTGCTTATAAGCCACCCACTTTGTAGTGTTCTGTTATACCAGCTCAAAGGGATTAAGACAACGGGTCAACCCTTTGATCCAGCATTCCACTACTAGGGTAGCCCCAGCTCAGGGGTTAGTAAACTGCATGCATCCAACCAGGGAAGGATGCCAGCTGTGCAGTTGGCCAAGCTCACAGAAGCCTGACGGCCAAGTCTGGTCCAATGCCGGTTTTTTAAGTAAAGTTTTATTGGAACACAGCCCTATCAATCTGCTTATATATTATCTATGCCTGCTTTTGTGCTACAGCAGTAGAGTTGAATAGTTGGAGCAGACACTTTGTGACTCAAAACCTAAAACATTTGTCAGGCTTGTAGAAACAGTTCTGCAACTCGACCCTCGGTCCATATTTCTTTCTTCTTTTCTTTCTTTCTTTCTTTTTTTTTTTTTTGAGACTGAGTTTTGCTCTTTTTGCCCAGGCTGTAGTACAGTGGCATTATCTCTGCTCACTGCAACCTCTGCCTCCCAGGTTCGAGCAGTTCTCCTGTTTCAGCCTCCCAAGTAGCTGGGATGACAGGCATCCACCCCCACGCCAGACTAATTCTTGTATTTTTAGTAGAGTCAGGGTTTCACCACGTTGGCCAGGCTGGTCTCAAACTCCTAACCTCAGGTGATCCGCCTGCCTCAGCCTCCCAAAGTGCTGAGATTACAGATATGAGCCATCATGCCCAGCCTAAATTATTTGGAAACTTAATTACTGGAGTAGTTGTTACTAATTAAATAATACTACCATTCTCTCTCAGCTGACCCCAGACTCAAAATATGAGTCAACACCAGAGCTGAGAAGTCAGTGCCTAAAAAAAGACTAAACTTGAGTTCCTAAGAGTAGGTTTGGTAGGGAGGAGCAGGGAGATAATGTGAGCCATGGGACCTCAGAAATAGAGCAGTGGCCCAGCCAGGTGCAGTGGCTTATGCCTATAATCCGAACACTTTAGGAAGCTGAGGTGAGCAGATTACATGAGGTCAGGAGTTCGAGACCAGCTTGGCCAACGTGGTGAAATCTGTCTCTACAAAAAAATACAAAAATTAGCCAGGCCTGGTCATGTGTGCCTGTAGTCCCAGCTACTCAGGAGGCTGATGCAGGAGGATCGCTTGTACCCAGGAGGTGGAGGTTGCTGTGAGCCAAGATCGTGCCACTGCACTCCAGCCTAGGAGACAGAGTGAGATCCTGTGTCAAAAAAAAAAAAAAAAAAAAAAAAATAGTACTAGAGCAGAGGCCCTCTTAAGATGGGGGAAGGATTCCGAAATAGACGACCAAAGAGGGCAGCAGTCAGCTAAATGCATCACCCTTCCCTGTGGATGGCCTGTGGCCTGGGGGCCTTTCCTTTATCCCTCCACCAGTCCCTGCTGATGGTGAAATTGTGCTGACAGATGCTGGAAGGAGGCACAGCTAGTCCTGTTTGCTCAAAGAGAGGGCTTTGAAGCCCTAGTGTTTCCACCCCTGTGTAGACAGTGAGTTGGTTGTTTTGTTAGCAGAAGAGCACAATTCTACGCTGTGAGTATGGGCTTAAGAGGGCCTTTTGTTAATAGAAAACAATTAAATGATGGATTTTTGGCCTTCTTATCTGGACTGCCTTTCTTTAGGAATAAACAGATGATACACAGCAAAGTTTGTAAATTTCGAATGCAGCGGTTAACCTCTTTGAGGCTGGCCCACTGGACTCTCAGGGGCAGCATCTGAGTGGGAAATGTTTTGATGGAACTCTGGTTACATAAGGAAGTTGCTTTCAGATTCTGGGATAGTTTTCTGTAATGGAATCATTCCCTAGTGTTTTTATTCACGATGAAGCATAGAGTGAAAGAGGCCTCCGTTGGGGATATTGGTGCTCGAGAAAAGCCACCTGTGTGACATAAATTCATTCTGTTTAGGCAAAGCCGGGACTGCCGCATTCGCAATGTCAGAGAAGGTTCGGACCCGGCTGGAGGAGCTGGATGACTTTGAGGAGGTGAGCAAGTCATTTGTGGAGTGCAGGGAGTGGGATAGCTTTTCATTCCTCCTGCCAAGTGACATCAGCTTCGGCGGCTGCCCTTTGATTAATTCCCGGGCTGCAGATTGTTCTCGGTCTTCCTGAGGCAATGACTCCATCCAGGGAAGGATGCCAGCTGTGCAGTTGGCCTAGCTCACAGAAGCCTGATGGCTGCTTTTCCAAAGGCCTCTTTTCTCATTGTGATGCCTGAGCAAGGCTGGGCCTGGGGACAGTGTCTACTGGTTAAAACCAACTGCAAGGCTGGGCATGGTGGCTCATACCTGTAATCCCAGCACTTTGGGAGGCTGAGGTGGGTGGATCACCTGAGGTCAGGAGT
The DNA here is from genome assembly GCA_963574635.1 of Cheracebus regulus. Taxonomy (NCBI): domain Eukaryota; kingdom Metazoa; phylum Chordata; class Mammalia; order Primates; family Pitheciidae; genus Cheracebus; species Cheracebus regulus. The sequence goes on from CAUYQU010053529.1 coordinate 25,054, forward strand.
TCGAGACCAGCCTGGCCAATGTGGTGAAACCCCAACTCTACTAAAAATACAAAAATTAGCCAGGCATGGGGGTGGATGCCGGTAGTCCCAGCTATTCAGGAGGCTGAGATAGGAGAATTGCTTGAACCTGGGAGGCAGAGGTTGCAGTGAGCTGAGATCGTGCCACTGCACTCCAGCCTGGGTGAAAGAGCGAGACTTTGTCTAAAAAAAAACCAAAAAACAACAACAAAAAACGCAAACTGCAGTCACCTCCCTGGGAAGCAGCCTTGTGTAGTACAAAGACCTTTCCTTGTAACAGACGCTGCTTGGGCTGGCTGGATATGGCCCACAGGAATCTTTTAATTAACCTATATGTACTTTGAAAAAAATGTGAGTCTTTTGCCAACACCTAAACATTAGTTAATGTAACCAACAAATACAGATGTCTTGAACAAAATCTTGGCCAGGCGCAGTGGCTCACACCTGTAATCCCAGCACTTTGGGAGGCCAAGGCAAGCAGATTGCCTGAGGTCAGGAGTTCAAGGCCTGGCCAACGTGACGAAACTCTGTCTTTACTAAAAATGCAAAAATTAGCTAGGTGTGGTGGCGGGCGCCTGTAATTCCAGCTACTTGGGAGGCTGAAGTAGGAGAATTGCTTGAACCCAGGAGATGAAGGTTGCAGGGCACTCTGTTGCCCAGGCTAGAGTGCAGTGGTGTGATCTCAGCTCACTGCAACCTCTGCTTCCCAGGTTCAAGCAGTTCTCCTACCTCACCCTCTCAAGTAACTGGGATTACAGGCACACACTACCGCGCCCAGCTAATTTTTGTATTTTCAGGAGAGACAGTGTTTCACAATATTGGCCAGGCTGCTCTCGAACTCCTGACCTCAAGGGATCCACCCGCCTCGGCCTCCCAATGTGCTGGGATTACAGACGTGAGCCACTGCGCCCGGCCAACTCATTTCTTTAGTAAAGAGTTTTTCACTTTGGATTGTAGGAAATATACACATAAACATTTGGTTCCTGGTCTCGTCGTGTGTGTTTGCATGACCTTTCACTCCTGTGAGTTGTGTGAAGAGCCTCTTAAAAATAGCCCAGGGTTAGGGAGCATCTACTCTGCACCAGGGACTGTGCCAAGTCTTTACCTACATGGTCATTTCATCCCCGTGATGATCTTTTGCTCAGCTGCTAAGGCTTTCTGCTGTGGTTGTCTTTCTATCCTGATTACTCTCTCCCTCGTCTAGTTAACACCCCTCACATTCCACAGTGCCTAGTTAACACCTATACTCCACTGAGAGTTTGTCTCGAGTATCACTCCTCCAGGAAGCCACTCCTGAATCGCCCCACCACAGTTTACAGCCCATTTCTTTGTTACCATATTTCTTCCATTCTGAGATGTACGATTTCTCTCACATTTGAGTATCTCTGAAATTGGAGTATGTGTTCCTCAGTTGGTTCCTGTCAGTGATCAGCACATTTTTCTTCCTTGGTAGCCCATGAAACAGTTGTGCTTTTTCCAGTGGGCACCTCAGATCCAGTGAACTATGATATGTGTCCCGACAGAACTGTGTTTTCTCCTGAGCATTTATCTCAGTTTGAGTTAATATCCATCTGTCTTTAGTATCTTGAGCTCCATTAGTGCTGAAATACCCTGTCATGTCTTATTGCTTGAGCATCTTGAGCAAAAATGTCTTTGTATTTTGAGCATCTAGTCCCATGCCCAGCACATAGGAGGCCCACAATTGGTTGAATGAGGTATGTCCTGTTACCTCTATTCACAGATGAGGCTCTGAGAGGAAAGTCGCTCATCCGGGGTCACACAGCTACTCAGTGATGGAACTGGGAGGTGGCTTAGGTCTGACTTGGCTTCCAAGGCCAGCCTGTCAACCCACAGCACTGTGCCCATCTGAGTCAGGAAACTCAAAGAAGCTCTTTGATTGCAAATTGCAATGGAAAGCTGTCAATCCTGGTGAGGGTATGAGGAAAATGTAGAGACCAAAGCTCAGCCAATACCTAGTATTCTTCAGAGGGGTGATAGTCGAGATGTTTTTCCCGCTGTGCCTTCACCTTCTGCCTTTTCCCCACAGGGTTCCCAGAAGGAACTGTTGAACTTGACTCAGCAGGATTACGTGAACCGCATAGAGGAGCTCAATCAGTCGCTGAAGGATGCCTGGGCCTCCGACCAGAAAGTGAAGGCTCTAAAAATAGTCATCCAGGTTAGATCTAGTGACCCCCTCTGCCCCCACCCAGAATTTGCAATATAAAATTCCACTGTGGAGACTTAGAGTTTTCAGGGGCCTGCCTGCAGGGTCTTATCCTTGTTCTTTCATCCTCTTCATTTTAATATACTTCTTGTGAAAAGCCATGATTATGAATCTGTGTTTTTATGAGATGGCTAATCCCAGGGTCACCTTGTGCAGCTACACAGGTTGTGCACTGCACAACTCCAGGAAGCATTCTTCACCCTAGATTACAGAATAGATGATACCCCGTGTGTTGAATAGTACATTAATCATGGTGTAACCCCTGACACATTTATGATTTGCACACACTAAAGATTGAACAGCTTTCTTTTGGGTTGCCTTGACTGCATTGGTTTGGTATCTTTGGGATTAATGATGTGTGTCCCTGATAAATGCATTTCTCAGACATATTCTGCATGCTGTGTGACAAGGAGACGATGCTTACAGCGTCAGGAGAGGTGCATACATTGAATCTTCTCTGTTGACAAATTTGTTAAGCCAGTGACAATTATTGAACCACAAGAACAAGTACTGTGTGGAAAACAGCTTCTATTTCTTGGTCCTGAAGAGCCTACCATCTCAGCAAAATGTACTCAGAAGCACATTAGGAAAGGAATAATGTATTAAATTATCATTTTCAGAGCAGAGTAAACAAAGGATTTCTGTACTGCCATTTTAGTTCAAAAGGACAGATCTATTCTCATTCCATGTTATGATAATGTGACATTTGTTTTCTCACCTGTTCTTTTGAAAGGCTGGAGAGTCCAGGAATCTTCATATTGGACACTTGAAGTCTTTTAAGATGACTCCTTGTATAGTAGGGGTGATTTCTTTGGTGTTTCATGATGGGAGGCAAACTCCAGCCCATTTCTCTTCAATCACTTGTTAGTTTACAGAGTAAACAGTCCTGAAGGCCAGGCCTCTCATCCTGGAAGCCCATGGTGAGGGTTGCTTGCTGAGTGCCTCAAGTGAGAAACTATCTGAACTAAAAAGTGCTTCTTCACAATATTTGCATTGGCAATAGCTCTCCATAGATTACTGTAGTTTAGAACTATGTCTTCTAAGAGGTTTACATCTGGGGGAGATTTGATTCATGTCTTCGCAAACTAATCATAAGTGTGTTTCATCAACTCCACATTTGGCTAATAGTAACAATTCTACAATGCATTCAGGACTGCCTTCTTTATCCAAAAGACATAGTCAAGGCCGGCCACAGTGGCTTACGTCTGTAATCCCAGCATGTTGGGAGGCTGAGGCAGCTGGATCACTTGAGCCCAGGAGTTTGAGACCAGCCTGACCAACATGGTGAAACTCCATCTCTACTAAAAATACAAAAATTAGCTGGGTGTGGTGGCAGGTGCTTGTAGTCCCACTTACTTGGGAGACTTAAACCTGGAAGGCAGATGTTTCAGTGAGCTGAGGTTGCACCACTGCACTCCAGCCTTGGCAGTAGGGTGAGACTCCCTCTCAAAACAGAACAGGAGACATAGTCAAGGCGCAGAGTTTAGAGAAAAGAGCACAGTTCACCTTATTTGCTGTACAGTAAAAGTTTTTGTGTGTGGGGATGGGGTGATAGCTGCTTTACTAAGGCATATTTTGCATATCATAAAGTCCACCCATTGTAAGTGTATAATTCAGTGATTTATTTTTTAAATTTTTTTTCATTTTTTATTTTTATTTATTTTAGAGACAGGGTTTCACCATGTTGGCCAGGCTGGTCTCGAACTCCTGACCTCAGGTGATCCACCCTCCTTGGCCTCCCAAAGTGCTGGGATTACAGGTGTGAGCCACTGCACCCGGCCAATTCAGTGATTCTTTTTTTTTTTTTACTACATTTGTAGAGTTGTGCAACTGTCACACAAGCAAGCTTTAGAACATTTTTATACCTCCCCAGATTTCCCAAGCCTGTTTGTAATCAAACCCCACTGCCATACCCAACCCCAGAAAACCACAAGTCTGTTTTCTCTCTCTGTAAATCTGCCTTTGACATTTCTTATACATGAGATTATTCAATAGATAATCTTTTGCATCTGGCTTCTCTCACATAGTATAATGTGCCTTTTTAATTGATACATAATAATTCTATGTATTTATGGGGTACAGAGTGATATTTTGATACATGTATCCAGTGTGTAATGATCAAATCCAAATAATTAGCATATTCATCACCTCAAACGCCTCTGATTTCTATGTATTGGGAACATTCAAAATCATCTCCTCTAGTTATTTGAAAATACACAATAAGCTAGGCCTGGTGGCACACACCTGTAATCCTAGCTAGTCAGAGGCTGAGGCATGAGTATCGCTTGAACCTGGGAGGTGGAGGTTGCAGTGAGCCGAGATTGCACCACTGCACTCCAGCCTGGGTGACAGAGCGAGACTGTGTCTCAAAAAGAAAAAGAAAATATACAATAAATTGTGAACTATAGTCACTCTAGTGGCTAGAATACTAGAACTTATTCCTACTATGCAGCTGTAATTTTGCGCCCATTAACCAACCTCTCTGTGCTCCCCTTGCCCCTACCCTTCCCAGCCTCTAGTAATTGCAGTTCTACTCTCTACTTTTGTGAGCTCAACTTTCATAGCTCCCACATATGAATGAGAACATGCAGTATTTATCTTTCTGTGCCTGTTTCACTTAACATGATGTCTTCCAGGCTCATTCGTGTTGCTGCGAATGATGTAATTTCATTTTTTATGGCTAAATAATGTTCCTCTGTGTGTGTATATGTGTGTCATGTTTTCTTTATTAATTCTTCCATTTAAGTACATTTAGGTTGATTCCATATCTTAGCTGTTGTGACTATTGCTACAATAAACATGGTACTGCAGGTATTTATTTCATATACCGATTTCCTTTTCTTTAGATGATAACCTAGTTGTGAGATTGCTACATCATATGGTAGTTCTACTTTTAGTTTTTTGAGAAATTTCCATACTGTTTTCTAGAATTATTATACTAATTTATATTCCCACCCACAGTGCATAGGAGTTCTCTTTTTGGCCTGGTGTAGTGGCCCAATCCTGTAGTCCCAGCATTTTAGGAGGCCAAGGAGGGTGGATCACCTGAGGTCGGGAGTTCGAGACCAGCCTCGCCAACATGGTGAAACCCTGTCTCTACTAAGAATACCAAAATTAGCTGGGCATGGTAGCAGATGCCTGTAATGTCAGCTACTTGGGAGGCTGAGGCAGGGGAATCGCTTGAACCCAGGAGGTGGAGGTTGCAGTGAGCTGAGTTCACACCATTGCACTCCAGCATGGGTGACAAGAGCGAAACTCTGTCTCAAAAAAAAAAAAAAGGTTTCTTTTTCTCCATTCTTACCAGGATATATATATATTTTTTTCCTTTCCAGAGATGAGGTTGCCCAGGCTGGAGTGTAGTAGTTAATCCCAGACGTGACCATACTGCATTACAGCCAGCCTAGAAATCCCAGACTCAAGTGATCCTCCCACCTCAACCTCCCAAGTAGCTGGGACTACAGGCACATACCACCATGCCCAACCTATTTTTGTCTTTTTGATGTAGCCATTTTCATGTGGTTTTCATTTGATGATTTCCCTGATGATGAGTGACGTTGAACATTTTTGTTGTTGTTGTTGAACATTTTTTCACATATTTATTGGCTAATTTGTGTAACATCTTTTCAGAAATGTCTCTCCAGCTCATTTGTCCAGTTTTTAATTGGATGCTTTTTTTTTTTTTTTTTTTTATGTGATTGATTATTGCTCTGTTGCCCAGGCTAGAGTGCAGTGGTGCAGTCCTGGCTCACTACAACCTCTGCCTCCTGGGTTCAAGCGATTCTCTTGCTTCAGCCTCCTGAGTAGCTGGGGTCACGGGTGTGCGCCACCACGCCATGCTAATTTTCGTATTTTTAGTGGAGTTGGGGTTTCACCATGTCAGTCAAGCTGGTCTCAAACTCCTGACCTCAGGTGATCCACCTGCCTTGGCCTCCCAGAGTGCTGGGACTACAGGTGTGAGCCACCATGCCCGGTCTTGGATTATTTTCTTTAGCATCATATGTTTGAGGTTTATCCACATCATATTATGTGTGAGTACTTTGTTCCTTTTTCCTGCTGACTTGTATTCTAATGTGTGATTATCTTAAGAAGTTGATGGGCATTTGGGCTGTTTCCACTCTCCTGCTGTTAGGAATAATGCTGCTCTGCACATTTGCATACACTTTTTTGTGTAGGCTTATGTTTTTATTACTCTTAGGTAAAATTTTAGGAATGGTATTGCTGGGTCACATGGTTAGGTTTAACTTGTTGAGAAACTGCCAAACTGTTTTCCAAATGGCTCCAGTATTTACATGAGGGTTCTAATTCCTTCACATTTTCTCTGACACTCAGCATTGTCCATCTTTTTTTCTGTTTTCTTTTTGTTTTTTTGAGACAGGGTCTCACTCCGTCACCCACGCTGGAGTGCAGTGCCACAATCATAGCTCACTGCAGCCTCAAGCTCTGGCCTCAAGCGATCCTCCCAACTCAGCCTCCTGAATAGCTGGGACTACCATGCCCAGCTTATTTTTTAAGGATTTTTTTTTTTTTTGTAGAGACAGGGTCATGCTGTGTTGCTTAGTTTGGTCTTGAACTCCTGGCTTCAAGTGATCTTCCCACCTCAGCCTCCCAAAGTGCTGGAATTCCAGGCCTGAGCCATTACACCTGGCCTAACCATCCTGTCATCCTATTGGCTTTGAAGTGGTATGGATTAATTTGCATATTCCTAACACTGATGTTCAGCATCTTTGTACATGCTATTGGCCATTTGTGTATCTACAGTGAAATGTCTCTTCAAGGCCTGCCCATTTAAAAATTGTGTTATTTGGTTGAGTTGTAACAATTTTTTTTGTTGTTGTTGGGAGACAGGGTCTTGCTCTGTGACTCTAGATGGAGTGCAGTGGTGCCATCACAGCTCACTGTAGTCTTGACCTCCTGGGCTCCAGTGATCCTCCCACTTCCGCCTCCCTAGTAGCTAGGACTACAGGCATGTGCTGCCACACCCAGCTAACTTTTAAATTTTTTTGTAGAGACGGAGGGTTTCACTTTGTTGCCCAGGCTGGTCTCGAACTCCTGTGCTCAAGTGATCCTTTCATCTTGGCCTCCTAAAGTGCTAGGATTATAGGCATGAGCCAATGCACCTGGCCAGTTATATAACAGTTCTTTATGTATTTTTGATACTATTTCTTTGTCAAGTATGTGATGTCCTAGTCTGTGGCGTGTCTTTGTGTTTTCATAATTGTGTCTTTGAAGTGCAGCAGTTTTTATTTAATTAAGTTTTTTGAGACAGAGTTTCATTCTCCTTGCTCAGGCTGGAGTGCAGTGGCATGATCTGAGCTCACTGCAACCTCTGCCTCTTGGGTTCAAGCAATACTCTTGTCTCAGCCTCCCAAGTAGCTGAGATTACAGGCGCCCATCACCATGCACAGTTAATATGTTTATTTTTAGTAAAGATGGGGTTTCGCCATGTTGGCCAGGCTGGTCTTGAACTCCTGACCTCAAATGATCTGCCCACATTAGCCTCCCAAAGTGCTAGGATTACAGATGTGAGCCACAGCACCCAGCCAGAAGTTTCTACTTTTAGCTCCTTCATCAATTTTCTTATTTTAGCTTATACTTTTGTAGTTGTATCTAAGAACTCGTTGCCTAGCTCAAGGTCATGAAGATTTTTTTCCTTTGTTTTCTTCTAGAAGTTTTATAATTTTAGCACTTACATTTAGGTCAGTGGTTCATTTTGAATTACTTTTTATATGTGCTATAAGGTAAGGATCTAAGTATTTTATTTTTTTGCATGTGTAGCTACAGTTATCTCAGCAACATTTGTTGAAAAGACTATTGTATTAGTCCATTCTCGAATTACTATAAAGAACTACCTGAGAGTGGGTGATTTATGAAGAAAAGAAGTATAATTGACTCAGTTCTGCAGGTTGTATAGGAAGCATGGCTGGGGAGGCCTCAGGAAACTTAAAATCATGGCGGAAGGCTAAGGAGAAGCAGATGCATATTTCCATAGCAGAGCAGGAGAGAGAGAGAGAGAGAGAGAGAGAGAGAGAGAACAGGGAGATGACACATGCTTTCAAACAGCCAGATCTCATGAGAACTGTATCACGAGAACAGCAGGGGGAAGCCTTCCCCCATGGTTCAGTTATTTCCCACCAGCCTCTTCTCCCACACTGGGGGTTACAAGGTCAACGTGAGAGGTGGATGGGGGCACAGAGCCAAACCATGTTAACTGTCTTTTTCCCTACTGAGATTTTGGCACTTTTGTTAAAAATCAGTTGACTACTGGCAGCAAACTCAGACTACTTAAAAACAAAAATCAATTGACAAATGTAAGGGTTTATTTCTGTCTTCTCACTGTTATTCTGTTGATCCGTAAGTCAATCTTTATGCTAGTTCTACATTGTCTCTTTTTTTTTTTTTTTTTTGAGACAGTCTCACTCTGTCACCCAGGCTGGAGTGCAGTGGCACAATCTCTGCTCACTGCAACCTCAGCCTCCCAGGTTCAAGTGATTCTCTTGCCTCAGCCTCCCCAGTAGCTGGCATTACAGATGTGTTTGTAAAATTCATATAAATTTTACAGGTTTTACAGGTTTAAACCTCCCAGGTTCAAGCGATTGTCTTTTAGTAGAGATGGGGTTTCACTGTGTTGGCCAGGCTGGTCTCAAACTCCTAACCTCAAGCGATCCGCCCACCTCAGCCCCCTGAAATGCTGGAATTACAGGCGTGAGCCACCACACCTGACCAGTTTCACATTGTCTTGATTTCTATGGCATTATAGTAAGTTTGAAACTAGATAGTATAGTTTTTTTTGTTGTTGTTGTTAAACAGAGTCTTGCTCTGTTGTCCAGGCTGGAGAGTGCAGTGGTACCATCTCACCTCGGCTCACTGAAGCCTTAACCTCCCAGGTTCAAGCGATTGTCTTGCCTCAGCCTCCTGAGTAGCTGAGATTACAGGCACCCGCCACCATGCCTGGCTGATTTTTGTATTTTTAGTAGAGACGGGATTTTACCGTGTTGCCCAGGCTGATCTCAATTCAAACTCCTGATTTTGGACACCTCGGCTGATCTGCCCACCTCAGCCCCCTAAAGTGCTAGGATTACAGGCATGAGCCACTGTGCCCAGTGTGGGTCATATAAGTCTTTTAAATTTATTCTTTTTTAAAAAATTATTTTCACTGTTCTGGGTCCTTTGCATTTTATATGAATTTTAGGATCAGCTTGTCAATTTTTACAAAATAATAAAAAACCTTCTGGGATTCAGACAGGGATTGCATTGAGTATGAAATCATCTTCTGATGCATAAATTTTGCCATCTGTTGATGAGCATCTGGCTCTTTTCTTCTTTCACTGTATGGGCGATGTCATACTTGGTCACATCCACATAAAGCTTTTTTCTAGATAAGAGCCTATACCTAAGAGTGGAACTGCCCTGTACTTCTTCAACTTTTCCAGATAATGCTAAGTTATTTTCCATAGTAGCTGCTGCCAGCATACACTTGTAGTAGCATGTGGGCGTATGAGAGTCTGTGCTATTCAACATTCTACCACCATTTGGTATAAGTAGATTTTCTATTTTAATTTTTCTGGTCATATTTTCTTGTGGTTTTAATTTGCAGTTCCTCGATTACTAATAAAAATGAGCATCTTTTCATGCACTTATAGGCTGTTGGGGTTTCCTTTTTTGTAAAATGCCCTTTGCTGATTTCTTTTGCCCGTTTTTCCATTTTGTTATCTGTATTTTTCGTATTGAGTTTTTGGATTTTTAAAATGTATTCTGGATAGTAATGGTCTACTTCCTTCCTTCCTACTCAGCCACAGGTCATCTTTGAAGGTATGCATTTGTTCTGGCTATTCAATTTTTTTTTAACCTTTTTTTTTTTTTTTTGAGACAGGTTCTTGCTCTGTCTCCCAGGCTGGAGTACAGTGGGGTGGTCTTTGTTCACTGCAACCTCTGCTTTGTTTGCTCAAGTGATTCTTCCACCTCTGCCTCCTGAGTAGTTAGGGCTACAGGTACATGCCATCATGCCAGGATAATTTTTGTATTTTGTAGAAACTGGGGTCTCACTACATTGCCGAGGCTGATCTCAAACTCCTGGGCTCAAGGGATCTTCCTGCCTCAGCCTCCCAAAGTGCTGGGATTACAGGCATGAGCCACCATGCCCAGCTGGGATTTGTATTTTTAACACGTACCTGGGGTACCTGATTCTTATCAGACAAGTTTAGGAAGTGGCACCAAAGCTTTAAAAACGGTGGCATCTTCAAAACAGTAATTTTAAAAGTACCTTCAATTCATAAGATCATTATAGCTTTAACTCTGGATTAAAAACAAGATCTTGTTCCTGTTGTCCTTTATAAAATATATGTCCTATGAAACCAGCTTGGGAGAAAATCAATGCACAGATGTTTGAGAAGCCCCAGCTGTGTTTAATTTGAAATCCTCTGTTTAAATTCTCTCTCTCTCTCACCTCACCAGTGGGCAGTAACTCATCTCTGAAAGACTGTGCAACCCCAGCTCTGGGTAGAACTCAGAGATTTCACATCCCTAGGAACCGAGAACTGTGTATTGTAAACAGTCTCTAAGATTTGGAGTTGTTAGTTTTTTCCAGCCTTGAAATCTCATGGGGCAGTTGTTTAAGTTGGAACTCTCACAAAAGGGCATATGAAAATCACAAAGTGAGGTATCAGGAAATGGAATTCCACGTACATCCAATTGTCACGTTTGGTGTCAGCACTATTGTTTTTACAGCTTACATTCCTGCCCCCCTCCCCAATAACATCTGGGCTATAAGAGGATGTTTCGCAAATCACACATGGTTTACTTTTAGGCGTGTAATGCTATAGAGAAGCTTGGTGACTCTACCAATGTAGATACTGGGTAACAACACCAAACTAAAAACACATGTCAAGCTATCTTTTGACAGTGTGAACATTCTCACCATTCTCTGCATGTTGGAATTGCTTATTAAGTAATCCTTTCTAAATGTCTGAACATCTTTTTTGATTTTTAAGTGACTTTTTTTTTTTTCTGAGAGTCAACCATGGGGGTGATGAAGTGTAGCAAAGTTATTTAATTCCTTATGCTGACTTTGAATTTATAAAGACTTCAGGGCATGACATTAAATTTAGTTCTTCAAAATAGAGCTTTTCTGTTTCTGATGATAAAAGGTTACTTAATCTAGGGTGTTTGGGACCACATTGTGTGACTGTGGTCTTCTATTAAGAGTCCTGAGGCCGGGCACAATGACTCACTTTGGGAGGCTGAGGCGGGCAAATCATGAGGTCAGGAGTTTGAGACCAGCCTGACCTATATGGTGAAACGCCGTCTCAACTAAAAATACAAAAATTAGCTGGGAGTGGTGATGCATACTTGTAATCCCAGCTACTTTGGAGGCTGAGGCAGGAGAATCACTTGAACTTGGGAGGTGGAGGTTGCAGTGAGCCGAGATCATGCCATTGCACTTCGGGGGGCTGGGGGAGGAGATAAGAGTCCCAAACACTCAATAGCAGACGAGTGCTCCCTCCCTCCCCAAAAAGAGTTATAAACATGTTGACCAGGTGCAGTGGCTCATACCTGTATTTCCAGCACTTTGGGAGGCTGATGTAGGATGATTGCTTGAGGTTAGGAGTTCAAGACCAGCCTGAGCGACATAGTGAGACCATGTCTCTACAAAAAATTAAAAAAAAAAAAAATTAGCCAGCCATGGTAGTACATGTCTGTAGTTCCAGCTGCTCAGAAGGCTGAGGCAGGAGGAGTGCTTGAGTCCAGGAGTTCATGGCTGCAGTGTGCTATGCTTGCACCAGTGCACTCCAGCCTGAGTAACAGAGCAAGACTTTATCACTAATAAAATAATAAAAATTTTAAAAATTAAATGAAGAGTACTGAACATGGCTGCGATCTTTTGGCATGAATGAGAATGTAGAATTCAGAAATTCCCTGCAAAGCTGAAATGTTGTCAGTGTTGAAGGTCATATTTCCAGAGTAACATGTATTCATTGAAGCTTATTATGTTCCTTTTAGGGGGGAATTTGGGAGTGAGTATGAATAATCAGTGTGAGTTTATGAAGCCTTGGGGATTTACTTATGGGGTCATTTCTTAGAAAATAATGTTTAAGGATCCTGATCACCCTGAAATAAACAGAAGAAGCCAGTCTGCAAAGCAGTCGAACAAAGATGGGGCCACAGACAAGGACTGTGAGGAGAGAGATGTCATTCACTTCTCTCAGTGGTTTTGAGTGCTTCCTAGGTCAATATACAAGCAGGATCCTTTTGGATAAGGCTTTCTTGGAACAAGGTGATAGTGTGTTTCCTTAAGAGGCTATGTTATGGTCTGGGTGCAGTGGCTCATGCCTATAATCCCAGCACTTTGGGAGGCTGAGGTGGGAGGATCGCTGGGCAACATAGTGAGACCCTGTCTCTACAAAAAAAAAAAAAAGAAGAAGAAGGAAAAAAAAGAGGCTCTCTTGTGAGCAGAGTCCAGCTCTCTTTGTCAGAAGCACAGTGGTTTAGCTTGTCGTCCTATGCTTAGTGCCTAGCACAGGCCTTGGTGCACAGTAAGTACCTCAGCTTGTTTATAGAAACCGTTAATTTTTCAGGTCTGGAGTGTCCTACCCATACTAGGTATGCCAGAGTGAATTTTCTCATCTTTTCTCTTTTTTTAGTGTTCAAAGCTTCTTTCAGACACCAGTGTTATTCAGTTCTACCCAAGCAAATTTGTCCTTATCACCGACATACTTGATACATTTGGTAAGTACCTGTCATATGCATCTTAGATCTAGGAAATGTGTTTGTTTTGTCAAGAACTGAGTGGTAGAGTTACTGTAAATTAGGCTTTACTGTGGTTTAAGTTGCTAGGTAAGTCATGAGAGAGACCAAACCATCCCCACCAAGCCCATTAATAAGGGTGCTGTTTTTGAAACATTCTAAAATTTTATTTTTTCTTCTTTTGTTTTTTTTTGAGTCAGGGTCTTACTCTGTCATCCAGACTGGAGGGCAGTGACACAGTCATAGCTCACTGCAGCCTCGAACTCCTGGGCTTCAGCCGTCTTCCTGCCTCAGCCTCCTGGGTTGCTGGGACTACAGGCTCATGCCACCATGCCCAGCTTTTTTTTTTTTTTTTTTTTTTTTGGTAGAGACAGAGTCTGGTGATGTTGCCCAGGCTGGTCTCAAACTCCTAGCCCCAAGTGATCCTCCTGCCTTGGCCTCCCAAAGGGCTGGGCTAACAGGCATGAGCCACCGTGCCTGGCCTATTTTTCCTAATCTTTTGATAGACTAGTAAAGTGAATTAGTGAAGCAGGGCAGGCTGAGGCCATTAAGCAGCACGGATCCCTTGCCATCTCCCGGGCACCTGAAACTGAATTTGGCATCTGTTCCCAGCCCTTTTGCCTTTTCCTACTGAGTTTCTGTCTCTCAGAATGGCACCACCATGTACTCAGTTGCCTGAGCTGGGAATCTGAGCATCTTCCCCCACATGCCCATGTCCAGTCACCGAGTTCATTGGTTCAGCCTCCTATAGCTCTTCTCAGCATGCCCGTTCTTCTCTTCACTGTTAAATTTTTTTTTTTTTTTTTAATTTTTGGAGTCAAAGTCTCTGTTGCTCAGGCTGGAGTGCAGTGGCATGATGCTTTCTCACTGCAGCCTCCGCCTCCTGAGTTCAAGCAATTCTTCTGCCTCAGCCTCCCGAGTAGCTGGGATTACAGGTGTGCGCCACCATGCCCGGCTAATTTTTGTATTTTTAGTAGAGACAGGGTTTCACCATGCTGGCCAAGCTGGTCTCAAACTCCTGACCTCAAGTGATCTGCCTGCCTTGGCCTCCCTAAATGCTAGGATGACAGGCATGAGCCGCTGTGCCCAGCGTCACTGTTAAACTTTTAATCCCAGCCACAGTCCTCTCCCATCTGGATGCCTTCCTGTGTTACTGTGGCTGCCCCTAGTCTCACACACCACGCCACAGGTGGAGTGATCTTTTGGAGCCAGGTAGAAAGGTATAGACTGAAGAGAATAACCTGGAGGATCAGGGGGCCCCTTTGCTGCTTGGCAGTGGTTGGTTAAGCCAGAACGTTGTGCCATTAGCAAGTTGCTCAAACCTTGCAGGCCTCTAAGCTGTATATGATTTGCCCCACAGTGAGGCACCCCGCCAGAACTAGGAAACAGGGCACCTTCTGAGAGCTGAACAAGTAGAATATCAGAACAGAGACATTCACTGTCTTACCAAGGAGGGACCAATGGGCTCTCAGCCCAGCAAGTCTTATCTGTAACCCATTGAAAGATATAATGTGTCAGAAAGCAAACTGTCAGTCTGAGAAACCCATTCATTTCTGTGCCTCCCAGTCCTGTCCAAGAGACTGGAGACCTAAGTGTGCTAGCTGAAACAAGTGACAGGAAAGCTAACTAGCCTTGGAAAAGTGGGTATTTATTGGCTTATGCTGAAAAGTCCAGGAGGTGCATCTGGATCCAGGAACCCAAACAGTGCCATTAAAACCTTGCCCTTGGGTCCGGCCTGGTGGGTCACACTTGTAACCCCAACTCTTGGCTGAGCCCAGTGGTTCACACCTGTAATCCCAGCACTTTGGGAGGCCGAGGTGGGCGGATCACGAGGTCAAGAGATCGAGACCATCCTGGCCAACATGGTGAAACCCCGTCTCTACTAAAAATACAAAAAAAATTAGCTGGGCATGGTGGTGCGCACCTGTAGTCCCAGCTACTCGGGAGGTTAAGGCAGGAGGATTGCTTAAACCTGGGAGGTGGAGGTTGCGGTGAGCTGAGATCGCGCCACTGTGCTCCAGCCTGGCGACAGAGCGAGACTCTGTCTCAAAAATAAATACATAAATAAATAAGTAAGTAAGCAACCCCAACTCTTTGGGAGGCTGAGGCGGGTGGATCATCTGCAGTCAGGAGTTCAAGACCATCCTGGCCAATATGATGAAACCCCATCTCCACTGAAAATACAAAAATTAGCCGGGCATTGTGGCACGCACTTGGAGTCCCAGCTACTCGGGAGGCTGAGGCAGGAGAATCACTTGAACCCAGGAGGTGGAGGTTGCAGTGAGCCAAGATCGCGCCACTGCACTCCAGCCTGGGTGATGAGCCAGACTCCATCTCAAAAAACAAAAGAAAGACCTTGCCTTTGGGTTGGGTGCATTCTTGAGCTTCACAAGGTGTTCTCAGCTTTTGCTAACTTTACTGCCAGTGGTCCCAGGGCATGGAAAGAGCTGCTTTCTTCAGGCATTCCCACAAAAGTTTCAGAATCCTATCACATTGGCCTGGCTTGGATCACATGTCAGTCCTTGAGCCAGCTGTGGTATCTAGGGGATGAAGTGCACTGATTATCTGGGACTGGGTCACCCCAAAACTAAAAAGAGTGATGCAGTTAGCAGAAGAAAGGAAGTGGATGCTACCTGGATAAAAGGAAGAGATGTCCCAGCTGACAGATGGGCACTGATGGGTTCAGATGGCCCAGAGTGGTGGTATCATGTTCTCTGCAGGCTACTAGGGAGGTGTCAGCAAATGGAAGGGACAAAAATCCTTGCCTTGACTGGGCACAGTGGCTCACACGTGTAATCCTAGCAGTTTGGGGGGCTGAGGCAGGTGGATTATTTGAGGTCATTAGTTCGAGACCAGACTGGCTAACATGGTGAAACCCCATCTCTACTAAAAATATAAAAATTAGCCAGGTTTGGTGGCGTGCACCTCTAATCCAGCTACTCAGGAAGCTGAAGTAGAATCACTTGAACCCAGGAAGCGGAGGTTGCAGTGAGCTGAGGTCACACCACTGTACTCCAGCCTGGGCCACTGAGCTGAGATTCTGTCTCCAGAAAAAAAAAAAAGGAAAAATTTTTATCCTTGTGGTGCTTATGTTTCCATAAAAGAAAATTTACAGGACAATTACATCAACCCAAGTGTATGTTAAAGACAATGATTCATGCTGTGGAGAAAACCAAACAGAGTAGGGTGAGGGGGTGAAGAGGAATGGAGGGGGTTAGGTGAGGGGGTGAGGGTGCAGTTTTAAGTAAGATGCTCAGAGGAGGCCGTGCTGAGAGGTTACCTGAGCAGGTGCTTGAAGGCGGTGAAAGGTGAGAGGTGAGCCATGTGGGTCTGTGGGGCAGAGGCCAGGAGCAGAAGAGGCCAAGGAACGGCTTGTGCAAAGATCCTGGGGTGGGAGCATTGGGAGCATGCCAGGCTGGCCTGAGAACCAAGGAGGCCAAGAGGGAGGCAGTGGGACGAGCCAGGGAGAGGGACAGAAGCTGACATGGCCAGAGATCACGGTGGCCTTTGGGGCCACTGGAAGGACTTAAGCTTTGTCTCTGACTCTGAGGGCAGGAGGGGCCACCAGAGGGCGTTGAGCAGAGGAAGGAGGTGATCCCATGTGGGATTTAACAGGCTCTGTGTTGAGACTAGACTGTCAGGTGGGGGTGGAGCCCGGAGCCAGTGGCTGCACTTCCGGTGAGAAGACCAGGGTGGCGTGGCCCTGGGAAGGCGGTGGAGATGGTGAGGAGCCACCCAGGATGGATGAAGGCTTTAGGTTCTCAGGATAGATGTCAAATCATACACTGCTGGTCCTTGAAGTGTCCATGCACACGGCTTACCTTCAGGGGGTGAGGCACTCACTGGTGGGGAGAGGCTGGTGGCTGTGTCTGGCTCCCTTAACAGTCTTATTTCTCCTTTGAATTAACCTCTTGGCCTTCTGGTTCCCTCGCCAGCTTCTCCTAAGTTTCTTTCGTATGAGTCAGCTTCTCTGAGTGAGATTAGCTCTGGGACACTGATTAGCTTTATCCTGCCAGTCTGGCCAGACCCAGACAGCTTACTCACCTTGCAAGAGCTCTGGCCAGCAGCGCCCCAGCCCTGTCCTGGACTCACCAGGCTGTAGTACAGATGCCTGCTGTCCTTGTTGTATCCTAGAAGATAGCTGGGCTGGGAGTTGGGAACAGCAGTGCTAAATCTTCAACAGATGATGACCTTGGGCAGACTGTTTAGGTGCTTTACAGATATTAAGTCCCATAGTCTGCATAACAGCTCTGAGGTGGGGCTGGTTGTTATCCCTATTTTATAGATGAGGAACCTGAGGCATGGAGAAGGAAAGTAGCTTGCCCAGGGTCACTGGCATAGTGAACTGCAGAGTGGAGACTCAACTAGCTCTCTGCAGTCAAAGCACCTACTTTATATCTTTTTATACATTGCTCATGGGGGAATGCGAATACCTTTTTTTTTTTGAGACAGGGATCTCACTTCATTGCCCAGGCCAGAGTGTAATGGTGTGATCATGGCTCACTGCAGCCTGATTTCCTGCATCTCCTGAGATCCTCTTGTCTTAGTCTCCGAAGTAACTGGGACCACAGGTGTGTGCCACCATGCCCAGTTAATTTTTTTTTTTTTTTTTTTTTTAAGATATGGGATCTCACTGTGTTGCTCAGGCTGGTCTCAAACTCCGGGAGTCAAGCCAAGCTCCCACCTTGGCCTCCCAGAGTGTTGGGATTATGGGCGTGGGTCACTGTACTCAACCTAAATGCCTTTATGTTTAACCCAACAGTTTCACCTCTGGGAATTTATCTCATTTGTAAATAGTAAACGATAAGAAGCAACTCAAGTGGCCAATAGGGAGCTGCTAAATAAATTATGGTGTGTCTGTATAGTGGAGTGCTAGCGGCTCTGTGAAATGCGGATAGGCTTTGTGTACCCACAGGGAAAGATCTCTGGAGGAGGTATTATTAAGTGGAGGAGTCAGGATTTAGGGCGGCTATGGAATATGTCACCTTTTATGTCTGAGGGGAAGAAAAGGCTGCGCATGGTGGCTCACACCCGTAATCCCAGCACTTTGGGAGACCAAGGCGGGCAGATCACTTTGAGCTCAGGAATTCAAGACCAATTCGTAACAGGGCAAAACCCTGTCTCTACTAAAAATAGAAAAAGTAGCCAGGTGAGGTGGTATGCATCTGTAATCCTAGCTACTCGGCAGGTTAAGTTGGGAGAATCACTTGAACCTGGGAGGCAGAGGTTGCAGTAAACTGAGATCAAGCCACGGACTCCAGTTTGGGTGATAAAGCAAGACTCTGTCTCAAAAAAGAAAACAGAAAAAAAAAGAAGGGAAGGATAGGGCCGGGCCTGGTGGCTCACACCTGTAATTCTGTAATCCCAGTACTTTTGAAGGCTGGTGAGGCAGGAGCATCACTTGAGGCCAGGAGTTCAAGATCATCCTGGGCAACATAGCAAGACCCCATCTCTACAAAAAAATTAGAAAAATAGCTGGGTGTGGTGGTACGAGCCTATAGTCTCAGCTACTCAGGAGACTGAGGCAGGCAGATTCCTTGAGCCTGGAAGTTTGAGACTGCAGTGAGCTATGATCATACCAGTTCACCCTAGCAAAAGTAAGATCCTGTCTCAGAGAAAAAGTAAAAATCAGAATACATATTCGTATTCGCTTGTGTTTCTCTAAGGAGAGATTAGAAGGATACCCAAGAAACTTACAGAAATGGTTTCTCTCAGAGGGTGCGCAGGGCAGTGAGGTGGATGGGTTGGACCAGGAGAGAAACTGCACTCGATACCGTCTGCAGCCATTTTTGAATTTGACCCATGGGAATGTTTTGCCTATTCAAAACCAAACATTCACACAAAGTAGCTGCTTTCAGCACTTCCCAAGATCCTCATCCTTCCTCTCCACTTCAGAATGGTGTTCCCGGGGTGCTGTTGTTTTATTGTGAATAATATTCCTCAGGGCTGTGGAGGCTGCCTGCGTGTACAGGCGCTCAAAGAGTCTTTGTTAAGATTTGGGGCTAATGAGCATTCACTTTGTAAAAGAGTGAAACCCTGTCTTGCTTGATGGAAATGTGGGGTCCCGAGCTCAGTTTCTCTGCACATGGTCATTACTCTGCTGTAAAAGAAGATGCATGACAGTACAGGGACAGGTGTTTCGTGGTTGTTGACATCGTTGAAAAGAGGGTCAGAGCATCTTGCTGTGCCCGGGATGCAGGCTAGGGCCTCAGCATCTAGAGACTGACATGTACAGTGTGAAGATATGTGCCTGGCTTCAGCTGGGATTTCACTAGAGGCATTGGGCACAGAGGTGAGCTGCTAGTTTCAATTCCTGCTCCTCCTCGTTCAGGGTTGTGTGAACTTGAGCCTTAGTTTCTCTACCTGTAGAATGGGGCTTTCATAGACCCTGCCTCCAAGAGTTTCTGGAGAGGATTAAATGAGAGGATTCATGAGAAGTGTAATGCCTCTCCTCTTTTAAGAGCTTGCTGGCAGGATTAGAGTAAACGACTTTGAATAGTGCTTGGACAAAAGAAGTGCTCAGAAAATGCTAGCTATTACCACTGTTATTATTTATCTATTTTAGTGTCTTTGATTTATAAGAAAGCAAGTTAAGATAGGAAATACATCTAGGATCAGGTGTTACTTCTCAGAATAGTTGTCTACTAGCTTGACAATAGACAAATAGCTTTTTTCCAGTCAAAAATGATTTTGTAGTTAAAGGCTTCTTAAAATATGACAACGAGGCCCCGTATAGTGGCTCATATCTATAATCCCAGCACTTTGGGAAGCCAGGGCAGAAAGATCGCTTGAGCCCAGGAGTTCAAGACCAGCCTGAGCAACTTAATGAGACCTTGTCTTTACAAAAAATTAAAAGTTAGCCAGGCATGGTGGTGCGCGCCTATGGTCCCAGCTACTCAGGAGACAGAGGTGGGAGGATCCCCTGAGCCCAGGAAGTTGAGGCTGCAGTGAGCTGTGATTGCACCACTACACTCCAGCCTGGGTGACAGAGCAAAACTATCTCTAAAATAAATAAATAAATAAATAAGAATATGAAGAGGAAGTATAATTTTTAAAAAAACAGTTTTTAGAGGCATGACAACTTTTGTGTAGGAAATAAAGATGTTTTGTGCTAGATTCATTCTGTGCACCATGGGAGGTGAGCAGTTATGCAGCCGCCCAGTGTGGTTTGCTGTGTGGTGGTCTGAGGTAACACTGCATGCATCCCTAATACCAGCGTTCTGGGGTTATCACAGGGGAGGCCTCTCTCTGCATGAGGTGTGGCTGCTGTAGGGAAGCCATAGCCCCTGATAAGGAAAGCACATTCTGCCAGGTGGAAAAAGGCAGGTGGCTTTGAGAACTGGGGCTTGTTCTCTTGAGGCCTTCCAGGGGCTTCTAAATGGGACCAGTGGTTTGGAGCAGTGCTTCTCATACTTGGCTGCACATTGAAATCACCTGGGGAGCTTTACAAACACCCCCAAAGTCCTAGCTGCTTCCAGACCATTCATATGAGGACCTCTGAGGATGGACACAAACATCCACATATTTTCAAGAGTCCCAGGTGCTTGGAGTCTGCAGCCCAGTTTGAGAAGCACTGGCTCACAGGGAAGAGGCCTGTTTGTGTTTCTGTAGATTCCAGAGGCAAGGCAAGTTTTAGCTCAGAGACCCGTTGGTGTCTGCCTAAATTCGTGGTTCTCACACTTTAATGTGTATAAGGATTTCCCAGCAGGGTTATTCAGAATCCATATTCCTAGTCCTCATCCTCCAAACTACTCTTTTTCTTCTTCTTTTTCTTTTCTTTCTTTCTTTTTTTTTTTTTTCAGAGGCAGTGTTTTACTCTGTTGCCCCAGGCTGACTGGGGTGCATTGGTACAATCATAGCTTCTTTTTTTTTTTTTTTTAACGGAGTCTTGCTCTGTTGCTCTGTAGCCAGGCTGGAGTGCAGTGGCACTGTCTCGGCTCACTGCAACCTCTGCCTCCTGGGTGATTCTCCTGCCTCAGCCTCCTGAGCAGCTGGGACTACAGGTGCATGCCACCACCCCCAGCTAATATTTGTATTTTTAATAGAGGCAGAGTTTCACCCATGTTGGCCAGGATGTTCTTGATATCTTAACCTCGTGATACACCTGCCTCGGCCTCCCAAAGTGCTGGGATTACAGGCATGAGCCACCACACCCAGCCCACAATCATAGCTTCTATCCCTGCCTCTCCGGTAGCTGGGACTACAGCTGTGCACCACCATGCCTGGCTCTAAAGTATTCTTTTCCAATAGCTATAAGGTGAGAATCTGCATTTTCAGCAAGTACCTTCAGGCAATTTTAATGTAGCTGGTTGAAGGCCAAGCATGGTGGCCCACACTTATAATCCCAGCACTTTGGGAGGCTAAGGCAAGCAGATCACTTGAGCCCAGGAGTTCAAAACAAGCCTGGGCTGGAAACATAGGGAAGTCCCATCTCTACAAAAAAAAAATTAGCCAAGCATGCTAGCACATGCCTGTGATCCCAGCTACATAGGAGGCTGAGATGGGGGGATTGCTTGAGCCCAGGAGGTGGAGTCATGGGCTGTGATCATGCCACTGTCTTGCAGCCTGGTGACAGAGGGAGACCCTGTCTAAATGAATGAATGAATGAATGTGGGTAGGTAGGTATGTGGGTAGGTAGGTGTGTAGGTAGGTGGTCCACACTAGGAGAAGCACCTGGATGGTACCTCTTCACTTGGCCGGCTTCCTTCACTTAATCCTAACACTGTGTCATCTCTTGATGTCATTTGATCCCATGTTCTTTGACCTGAAATGATCCTCATATTTTCCTGTCTCTCTTTCCATGTATGGACAAGGAGTGTTGTTCTTTACTGCCCTGAATAATGGGTTATGAAAAAAAAAACATGGAAATATTTTCACATTGAAGGTGACTTAGGAGAGCTTAGAAAATGAGTAAGAACTGTAGTTTTTACCTGACATATTGATAACATTTTCCAAAACACATGCACAGAATAAATAAAACTTTTGCTACAGTTCAGGAGTTCAGGCTGTGCACCTGTTTGTGTAAATAGAGTTTTATCAGAACACAGCCATACCCATTTGCACGTTGTCTGTGGCCACTTTTGTGCTACAGTGGCCAAGATGAGTCATCAAGAAAGTGACCTATGACCTGCAAAACCTCTAGTGTGTTCATCCATGCAACAAATACTGAGTACCCACTGTGTGCCAGGAACTGATCAGTACTGAGAATATGCCAGTGAACAAAACAAGCACAAGTCTCTGCCCTTGTGGAGCTTGCATTCTAGTTGAATCTCAAATTCTGATGGTTCTGGGCACCGGGCATGTCACATAAAAGAGTGAAAGCATGCTGATGATGAGAGACGGTGGTGGGTAGTGGAGACCGTGGCAAACTAGGTGGGACAGCTACTAATTTGCTCTAGCTGTGTGTTACCCTATAGAGATATGGCCACAAATTTGGGCATATTTTATGTGAAGAAGGAGGAAATATGCGTGTGAGTTCTCCCAGGTTATAGAGTTTGTTTTATTTTTTGAGACAGGGTCTTGCTCTCTCACCCAGGTTGGAGGGCAGTGGGCGATCATGGCTCATTGCAAACTTGAACTCCTGGGCTCAAGCAATCCTCCCACGTCAGCCTCCCAAGTAGCTGAAACTACAGGTGTACGCTGCCATGCCTAGCTAATTTTTAAATTTTTTTGTGCGTACCTGGTCTCACAATGTTGCCCAGGCTGCTCTTGAATTCCTGGGCTCAAGCAGTCCTCCCACCGCAGCAGCCTCCCAAAGTGGTAGAATTATAGGTGTGAGTCACTATGCCTGGCCTCTCCCAGTTTTTGACTGTTGGTAACCAATTCAAAAAATGTTACAACACTTTGTGGGCTGTTGTAGTGTGGCCATAAAAAATCAAGTAGATTATTTATTGTGACCACAACTGGTCACAGGCTGGACTCAGCCCATGGGCTGCCCATTTTCACCTCTGGCCTAGCATAGAACGTGGACCATAGTCTGGGTACTGGAAATACCTGAGGCTCATTTAGATACCAAAGGGCAAAACCATCACTTTCCTGCCTTTCAAAGAAAATAAAAATCTACTTGAAAAACTAAAAACAAAAGAAACGTGGCTTAAAATCTGTCCCACCAGGTGGCAGCATACTATCATGAGTTAAAGCCTGTCTGGGCGATAATACTTCTGGGCCCCTAATTAACAAACATTTATTTAGTGTTTGCTTCTAAAGAGTGCGATACTAACACCATCTGTCCTTTTCCTCCCAGGAAAGCTTGTGTATGAGCGCATCTTCTCCATGTGTGTGGATAACCGCAGTGTCTTACCAGGTAATGTCTCAGCTGTTCCTGGGGTGTCATTCTGCCCTGGAGTCAGGACTAGGAAGTTTTCTATTGAGTCAGGATTCATTGAGACTTGATCAAGTTTTTAATTTTGGGTGTGTTAAAGTAAAAGAAACAACTTTGAAGATTTCTGGTCATCTCAGTCTTCTAAAAACATTAGAAGGTTTCTAAATGACCCGTCTGGGAACCCAGGCAAGTAATTTGAATCTGCAAGAATGAAAAGGCATTACATTTAGATTCAGCTGAACTTTCACACCAACTTATTTCCCTCTGTTGCTTGACGTTAATATTTTTCCTGTGTATCTTTCTCTCCTAAGAAGCAAATTGCTTGGGGGGAAAAAAAACTTTATGTATATTAATGAACAATGTCAAATAGATCAATAGTAATTGATGCTTTAAATTCACAATCTATACCCAAGTGATTTTGCATTAAATTGACTGTCAATCCATTTTAAATTCCTGGGAGGTTATAATGGGACAAGTGGCTGATGAGTTTCTTCTGTCATATAAATTGTAAGAGTGATGTGTCTGGCAATTCAGGACTCTCAGCTGCAGCATCCTTTCCCTTTATCTTTTTAACTTCCAAGCACTGCTATGAGGAAACGTTCTCATCTGTCCAGGCGAGAGCAACCAGCTTGCTCCATTGCTGCTCCACTTCTCTCTCCTCCTGCAGTGGGACTTCCTAGGAGGTGAATAGAAAGTGTTTGTGGTGGTAACCTCTAACATGACCTGTATTCTTCCTTCTTTCTTCCTTCCTTTATTCCTCCCTCCCTCCCCTTCTCCTTCCTCTTTCTTTTCTTCTCCCTCTTCCTCTCCCACTCTCTCCTTTTCCCTCTCCCTCTGCTGCTTATCGGTCCGTCTGTCGATCAGTCTATATGTTTTTTTTTTTTTTTTTGAGATAGAGTCTTGCTCTGTCACCCAGGCTGAAGTGTGGTGGTGTGATCTCTGCTCATTGTTACCTCTGCCTGCCGAATTCAAGCAATTCTCCTGCCTCAGCCTCCTTAGTAGCTGGGACTACAGGCGACCACCACCATGCCTTGCTAATTTTTGTATTTTTAGTAGAGATGGCGGTTTTACCATGTTAACCAGGCTGGTCTCAAACTCCTAACTTCAAGTAATTTGTCTGCCTTGGCCTCTCAAAGTACTGGGAACATAGGTATGAGCCACCATGCCTAGCCCTTTTTTTTTTTCAATTAAATTTTTTTTTTTTTTTTTTGAGACCGAGTCTCACTCTGTCACCAGGCTGGAGTGCAATGGTGTAATCTCGGCTCACTGCAACCTCTGCCTCCCAGGTTCAAGCAATTCTCCTGCCTCAGCCTCTCGAGTAACCAGGACTACAGGCGTGCGCGACCATGCCCAGCTAATTTTTGTATTTTTAGTAGAGACAGGGTTTCACCATGTTGGCCAGGATGGTCTTCATCCCTTGACCTTGTGACCCGCCCGCCTCAGCCTCCCAAAATGCTGGGATTACTTTTTGATCTTTGTAGACACAGAGTCTGCATATGTTGCCTAAGATGTTCTCAAACTCCTGGGCTCAAGCGATCCTCCCATCTCAGCCTCCCAAAATGCTGGGATTATAGGCATGAGCCATCATGCTTTGCCTACCTGTCTGTCTTTTTAATATGATTTAATGGGCACGTTTGTCAGAAAGAAAGAGAACTCTACAGGCCTTTAGTACTCGAAGTGCTTTTAGGAGCCATCTCGTTTTATCATAGATTAGCCGACCCAGTATGGAAGAGTCTTGCCCAGGGCCCTGCCACCAGCTAGTGAGAGCCTTGTTCTTAGCGCTGCACCTACATTGTCCAGTATTGCAGCCACCGGCCACATGTGGCTCTTGAGCACTTGAGATATGGCCAGTTCAAATTGAGATGTGCCATAAGTATTAAAAAAGACATTGGATTTCAAAGACTCAGTACAAGTAAAAGATGGTAAAGTGGCTCACTAATAGTGTTTATGTTGATTACATGTTGAAATTGTATTCTGGATGAATCAGGTTAAAGTACATGATTAAAATTAATTTCCCCAGTTTTATTTTACCTTTTTAACGTGGCTCACGTGGTTTTTCTTTGGGACCGTCCACGCCACTGTGTCACGCCTGTGATGATGTTTTCTTCAGCAGCTCCTCCCGTGTCCTGGTCATCCCAGGGTTGGAGGCAGTGATCCGGGAAAGGCAGGCAGAGCCAGCCCAAGTGGAAAGAAAAGGCCTCTGCCAGCTTGAGGATTTGGGAAATCTGAATCCATTTTTTTAAAAATTACTATCACATTTTTTCTTGAGATGGAGTCTCACTCTGTTGCCCAGGCTGGAGTGCAGTGGCACGATCTTGGCTCACTGCAACCTCCGCCTCCCGGGTTTAAGCGATTCTCTTGCCTCAGGCTCCTGAGTAGCTGGGATTACAGGTGTGCGTCACCGTACCCAGCTAATTTTTGTATTTTTAGTAGAGATGGGGTTTCACCACGTTGACCAGACTGGTCTTGAACTCCTGACCTCAGGTGATCCGTCTGCCTTGACCTCCCAAAGTGCTGGGATTAAACGTGTGAGCCACCACACCTGACCAAATCCATCCATTTAATTCACGCTTGCCAGCATGTAACATGCAGTATCATTGGCAGCAAACTCAAGCCAACAGGTGGGATTGAACCGAAATAGGTATTTATTTTATTTTATTTTTTGGCAACAATATCATTTAAAAAAAACATTCTTGATACAGGCTGTAATTCTTCCTATTGTTGTATACCCAACCTCTTTAAAATTTTCATATTTACCTACCTGGCCGCCAGAGGCATTTGAGTTTGACTCTACTGCAATATTATCTTCCTTCTCCCAGTCTTCAGTGACTACACCAACAACACTTTAGGGCCAATTAAGGAAAAATTACTAATGACTAACTCCCTGCCTAAACTTAAAAGTTCAAAACAACAGGCCAGTCCTTGTTTAGATACGTTAATTATAACACTTTTATCACTAAAATTCTTTCCTTTCTAAATAACTATTTTTGACCTTGAGCAAAGAAAATCATTTGTTTTTTTTTTTCTTTAAATGATAGCATTGTTTGTAAATCTTCATCTGCTTGTGTTCACTCCAGTTCCAAGAACCTGAAAAGAGCAGTAGATTATTTTTTTCGAAGTTATTGGTGACCTGAGGAATGACTCTTAAGTATAATTACCATGAAAGCTTTGGAAATCTGTGCGGAATTCTGCCCGAAGAGATTATGTGTGAAGAGAAATTTGGTGGCATCTGTACTCATTCTTTCCATTTGAATCAAGTTCTGTTGGGTGAATTTCATACTTGAGTCCTTTGCCTTCAGGAGTTTTAACTAAGGTGTAGCTCTTCTGAGTTGAGAAAGACACAGTATCTTTTGGGTGTATGAAAAGCACACACTACTAGATGCGGTCATTTTCTCTCAACAGTTCTTAATCCAGCATATGTGTAAAGAGGCAATGGACTCTGAGGTCAAATCATTTTATTTTCAGTTTGGGAGAAATAATTTGGGTTTAATGTATTATGGTTCCCATATCACCTTCTTGGCATTCCCATCTTCAGTCTTGCCCTGTGGCTGTTGTGGGCCACATCGGGATAAGCAGTGGCCTTAACTGACCTGGCCTTTCCAGCACATGCTAACTAAGATGGTGCCAATCCCTTTAACACTGTTATGTAAAGAGACCTCTTGCTGCTAGGGTAGAGATTTGGCAAATAAATGAAAGAACTAGACTCATTGGTCTCCTGCCTCCTCTTAAAATATCCACAGAAGTTCAGGTTTGAAAAAAAGCAGCACCATAAAAGAAAAATAAGTGGGAGCTAGAAAGAGAATCTCTGTTTGAATTAAGAATCTCTGTCTTCTGAGTTAATTTCCAGATTTTGAAGGATTCCCCACATAGCAACCAAAGTGCTAAAGTATAAACTGTGTCATGTCATGCCACTCCTGTGCTCAGAAATCTTCAGGGGATTTCTGTTACGTTTAGAAAAACTCTCAGACTCCTCAGCAAGGCTTCAGCCCTGCATGAACTGGCTTTTGATGCTGGCCACACCCCGTTCTGCTCAGCAAATTAGCTTGCTTTTTGGTTTTTGACCATAGTGAGGTTATACCTATCTCAGGGCCTTGCACTTGCTGTTTTATATCCCTGAAATACATTTCTCCCACATCTAGGCATGGCTGACTCCCTTTCCTAATTCACAGCTCAGTTCAAATGCGGCCTCTTTGGGAGCCTTCTCTGACCACTGCATCTAATGAACCCCCTCCCCTAAATCTCACTCAAGTCACTCTTTATTCCAATACCTAGTTTAATATCCTTAATATTACTGACTGCCGTTAGATGTTATCTTACTTGTTTTCTTGCTTATTATTTTTCCTGTTTATCATTTGTCTCCCCCAACTGGCATTTAAGTTTCATGAAGATAGGATCTACCATGTGCACTTTTATCTCCCCAAAGCCTAGAACCTCACCTTTAGTTGGGTCTTAAAGCATCTGTATTGGGCACATGAAGTAAAGGAATATAATATTTAGTTTTCTGTAAGATCTTAGAGTCCTGCATAACATAATCCTTTTCCTAAATTATCTCTTGAGCTGGAAGGAAAGCCTGAGGATTCCATTTTGGTGTATGCAGATTGTCGTATAGCTTGCAGTCAATGTGTGTATGCCGGGCAACCTGCCTTTAGCCTGATTTCCAACTCTTTCAGGCAGCCTGAACCACTGTTTGTTTAAGCCTTTGCTGAACCTTGGTTCCTTCAACTATAGAGTGAGAGATTTTGTAGATGATATCAGAGACTTATTTTTGCTTTTGGATTTTAAGCCACAAAATAAAGTCATAGGAAGGGAAATTAACACTGCTCCTCCCTCTCCCCAAAGAGAAGATTGACAGATGAATTTAAGAATAACTGCTATCTTTTCCTGTCTGGATATCTTGAAAGTTGGAAAAAAGTTACTTCATATGTACAGATTCAGGCCAGAAAGGGGAAAATGGTCATTTCCCATCCTTTTGAAAATGGTAAGCAAATAGTTCTCAAGTGAATGAAGCATGCCAGACATCCAAAAATAGATTGAGGAGATTGCAATTTCAGAATATCTGCAGTTGTGGTTAGTGACTGTTCTCTGCTAGAGAAGTACCTAGAGGTTTATCTTTTTTGCTGATTCTATAGGAATTTTGATCACCTTAAGATACCAACAAGTGACAGAATCTGGGATGAAAATGACTCATTGCAAAACAGGATGAGAGCCAACAAGCTAAGAATCATTTGCTATATTCTAAAGTAATTAACTTCTCCCTTTTATTTATTCATTTATTTTTTAGAGACAAGGTCTTGCTCTGTCTTACTCTTCTCACTCTGCCCAGGCTGGAGTGCAGTGGCTCGATCATAGCTCACTGCCGCCTCAAACTCCTGGGCTCAATTGATCCTCCCACCTCAGCCTTCCAAGTAGCTGGAACTACAGCTGTGAACCACTGTGCCTGGCCAGCTTCTCTCTTTTTGAATTAATCCTAAAAGTATAAAACACCCAGTGGTGGGATCTTTGCCAAAATAATTTGGAAGAAATCATTTCCATATGAGAGCTTAA
This sequence comes from Cheracebus regulus, assembly GCA_963574635.1. Lineage (NCBI taxonomy): Eukaryota > Metazoa > Chordata > Mammalia > Primates > Pitheciidae > Cheracebus > Cheracebus regulus. Next base: position 53,901 of record CAUYQU010053529.1, read on the forward strand.
CAGTGACCTTCATGATGTTGATGTTTTGTTTTTTCTTTCATTTCTCCGTATTCTTTTTCTTCCCTTAAGATGATGTCAAGTCCAAAACTGCGAGAAATAAATTTCTGCTGTTTAAAAATGTATATGTCAAAATCAGGGTTGGGTATCAGTTCCAGAAAACTCAAAATAACAGTAATGAGGGTCAGGGCTGATGGGGCAGCTAGCCCCTGGTACCAAGGATCCTCACTTGTGTCTTGTTACTCTCATGATTCAGTATGGCTGCAGAGGTTCCAGCTGTCATGTCTGCATTCCAGTCAGTGTGCAGGAAGGAGGAGTGAGGGAAGGCAGGCCCCTTCCCTTAAAGATACTTCTCAGAAGTTGCCCTTCTATTTATATATCCTGGGACTAGAACTTGACCCATGTGACCACACTTAGCTGCAGGGATGGCCCTGTGCCCTGCAGTAAAAATGCAAGTTCTTTCATTAAAGAGGAAGAGAATAGCTAATGGAGTAAACTGCCAGTTTCACCACAAGGTGACTCATCTTGGAGCCAGTCTTGAGCTGGCAACATAATTCTGGCTGATTTCTCACCTCAGGGTCCTTGCTTTACCTTCCTCTGGCCCAAGTGATGTGTAGAGTGAAAGCTTAGATCACATTTCATGTTGCAGTCACAGGTCCCTGAGGCATCTGGAATTCTCAACAATGTTGTCTTAGTTACTGGTGGGTAACCAAGAACCTCTGGAATATATTAGAGGCAGTAGTTAAAGAATGCAGGCTTCAGGGCCAGACTGCCTGGGTTGAATTCCAGCTCTTACATTTGCTTGCTATGTGCCTTGGGTGAGTCACTACATTCCTCTGTGCCTTGGTCTCTGCATCTATAAAAGAAGATAATAAAAGTACATACTTCAGGGTTGCTATATGGGATCAAGTGAGCTGTCTGTAAAGCACTGTGAACAACACTTGGCACTTAGAAAGCCTGTGTTTGTGTAAACTATTGTTATCATCAGTTGCTTCCTAATAATGATATTTGGAAGGAAACACACAGGCTGAGTACCCCACACCCTTTTCTGCTCCAGGATAATGTGTTCTCATCCTGCGACTCACAGCAGCTATAAAAGATCCTGAGATTTAGGAGGGCTGACGAGTCTTGTTTTTGTATTACAGATCACTTTTCTCCAGAGAATGCAAATGACACGGCCAAGGAAACATGCCTAAATTGGTTTTTCAAGATTGCTTCCATCAGGGAACTCATTCCGAGATTGTATCCTTTTTTTTTTGTCTGATGATTTTGAAGATAGGCCAAAGAGTTGTACTGTTAATAGAAGCCATGTGATGGGATGTCCTGACATTCTCATTGAAAATTTGGTCCCGTTACAGTTCCAACCTGAAAATACAGGGCAAGCCACATTGTAGACGCCCTTGGACTCTTGCTCTCTCCAAACAGTTGTCTTTTACTTTTTTTTTTTTTTTTTTGGAGATAAGGTTTTGCTGTTGTTGCTCAGGCTGGAGTTCAGTGGGGCAATCTCAGCTCACTGCATCCTCCGCCTCCTGGGTTCAAGTGATCCTCCTGCCTCAGCCTCTCAAGTAGCTGGGATTACAGGCATGCACCACCATGCCAGCTAATTTTGTATATTTAGTAGAGACGGGGTTTCTCCATCTTGACCAGGCTGGTCTCGAACTCCTGACCTCATGATCCACCCGCCTGGGCCTCCCAGAGTGCTGTGATTACAGGCGTGAGCCATTGCGCTCTGCGTATTGTCTTTTACTTTGAATATGATGCCATGTGTCAGGCTTTTGCTTCCTTGAGGAGCATTCCCACATTAATTCTCTCAATTAAAATGCTTCATATTTGTGTTATCTCTGATTCCAAGGGCTTGAAAGAACAGGGTCAAGCTTTGCAGGGCAAATGCAAATACTGAAGAACAGAGAATTTGACTTACACATAAGTTGCATCTTAGTTACCTGAATTTCATTCTTTCCCCATAAAGCCTTGATTAGAAATGCTCAAAACTCAGTTTATATTTCATCATGTAACTATGAATCAACATGTAACATTTTCCACAAGTTATTTTAAATATGAAACTTCGGAAACCATATGTAGAAACCACAAGCTCCCTTGGTTCTCTGGATTGTTGAGGGCCATTGTGGTCCCCGTCTCCTAAGACCTGCCTACTTCTGTTCATGGAGTATTTAGTCTTTTCTCCATAGAGAGTAGACCTTCTGGAAAATGTCTTCCTTAACAGGATGTTTTTGTAGTTACGTGGAAGCATCCATCCTGAAATGTAACAAATTCCTCTCCAAAACGTAAGGCTCTTCTGTAATATCTAGAACCATAACATTTCTGAAAATCTCCCATGTGTGCACACACAGTAATGGCAATGTAATAGTAGCCATTATTCACTGAGTACTTAGTGTATGTTAAGCACCTTCTGTGCATTTTCTCATTGAATCCAAATGAAACTTAGTGAAGTAGAGAAACCATCTTCATGCCCATATTAGGGAGAAGAAAGCTCAAACCTGAAGAAGTTGATTGCGTTGGTCATGGAAGATCAGCTCAACTGGATTTGAATCTTGGCTTTACCGCTATTAGATGTATGGTCTTGAGCAAATTATTTAGAGCCTCAGAACATCAGGCTCCCTCTCCTGGGAACATAGCCCTAAGAAGAGGTCTTGGGGATCCTTTGGGTCACACTTGCAGCAATGAGAGTCACACCTGGCACACGGCCTGTGATCAGTGTTGGCTACTGCTCTTGATGATGATGATGATAAAAACGATGATGTCAGAAACAGAAGCCTTTGCCCTTAGTGGCTTAGGCCCACACTACTCTAATTTATTGCAATGTTTTGCGAGTAGTTACAGGACATGGGGAACCCAGATCTGCCTTCTGCAGAGCAGGTGAAATGCTGAGTCATGTTAGATAGCTAGATAATAAATTCCTTGAAGCCAGGGAGTAACTGATTGATGGTGCTCCACAGATAGCTCTTCTGATTGGATTTAGAATTTATCTCAAATGTGTTGGATTTGGATCTAGGGATGCCTGGAGTCGTTTTGGGGGATAACATGGGTGCTGAAGAAACAGTTATTTTGCCTCACCAGTTGGAGGAGGATAATGCCCTAGGCAGAGGGAAGACATGTTGCAGGAGAAATAAGTCGTAATTCACATTGTTGGTGGTGGGGATGCCAGATGTCAGCCTGAGATTCAAGGAAGGGACAGGACAGGACAGGACAGTATATCTGTGGCAAACGAAAATAGATGTGGAGCGAAGATCAAGGGCTGCCCAGTCGATGGAAAATAACTGGAGACCAAAACTGTTAAAATTAGTGAAATAAATGTGACCTTGAGTGGGGGAAACAATGTGGTTAGCCTCCAGCACTGAGCAAATGATAAAGATGAAAGAAATCATTCAATGAATGAATTGTATCAGAAGAGAAAGACTGTTGTTACATTGCCTTAGAAAACTGAAACTCTGACCTTGGTTTGTTACTGAAACTTGATTTTTCTTCCCCCCACCGCCCCCAAATTTAGGAAGTTTTCATTTTATCTTTATTTTAAAAATAAAAGAACAGTGAGTTCTCACGTGGAGTATAATGCTGGCCTCTTTTCGTCTCTTGCAGGGGAATTTCAGAGTGCCTGCCTCGGTTGACATGCATGATCAGAGGGATCGGAGACCCGCTGGTGTCCGTGTACGCCCGTGCGTACCTGTGCCGGGTAGGCCATGCAAGTCGCTGCCCTTGACAGCACAGCTCCCGCCCGTCTCCTTGAATGTTCACACGGGACTCTCCTTCTCCACCACCCTGCAAGTCATTGAGAGGAGGACTTTATTAGCTGCTAATTTTAGATTATGGCTCTGCCACAGAAAGTAGAACTGTAGGGTTTGTTTTAAAAATTAATTTTAAAGTAGACCAACTTACCATAGCTCTAATTAGGGGATGTTTAAGGTCATCGTCTTACAAATTAACTGGTTTTCAGAATTAATTGTTCTGCAGTTCTTCCTGGGAAGGAGGCTCCCAGGGCCTTTAGGCTGACAGGTTTTTTTTTCATTGACTTGAAACATGCTGTTCCTTTGTCTTGACTTCGATTGCTTTATTAGTTTTCAGCTTGGCAGGGGAGCAGTGTCCCACATGATGGAAGGCCTCAGGGTCTGTGTGGCCTGGCTTAGGTGGCTGCTGTGAAAGGGGCTGGGGGAACTGATTTTTGAGACAGAGTCTCACTGTGTCCCCCTGGCTGGAATGTAGTGGTACCATCTCAGCTCACTGCAACCTCCACCTCCCAGGTTCAAGCGTTGCTTCTGCCTCAGCCTCCTGAGCAGCTGGGATTATAGGTACATGCTACCACACCTGGCTAATTTTTGTATTTTTATTAGAGATGTAGTTTCACCATGTTGGCCAGGCTAGTCTCGAACTCCTGGCCTCAAGTTATCGGTCCACCTCGGCCTCCCAAAGTGCTGGGATTATAGGCATGAGCCACTGCGTCCAGCCAGCATATGTTCTCTCCGTAGTTTTCTTCAGCTCACTCAGGGGCTTTGCCTCTGTCAGGACTACCCTAGCAGTGAGAATCTTCCCCATCCTCCCATGAATATTGCGCATCCTTAGAGAGGGATCATTGCCCCTGGTAAGCCCCAGACTTCCTTGAGGACAAAGCTGCAGTTAGAGCCTGCCCCATGAGTTTGCACCTTATTAAATCAGAAGGCGAGAACATGTAGCCTGTGATTTGCTTCTTCTGCATGACAGCCAGCAGCAAATGTTGGAAGCCCTTTGGTCTCAAGTGTCACGAAAAACTAACTCAGTTCCCTCAGAGTGAGGAGCAGATATCCGTTATGAAGGGCACTTTTTATAGGTCTGTTTTTTGATACTGAGAATGAAAGAAAAAGCCTTTCATTTTTCCTTTTCGTAGCAGAGGCCAAAGTGTGTATGTATCACCTACTGCTTGAAACCTGGGGGGGATTTTTTATCCAGGGATATCAGGTGTGTGTTCAAGGGCAACTTTTGAATATATTAAAGCTTGACCACTACTCCCAAGTCAGTGTTTGCTGAGGCCCTACTGTGCACAAAACACAATGCCGCATAGTCTGGGAGAGTTGCAAAGATACTGTTTGCATATCTCTTCTTTTTTTTTTTTTCTTGAGCTGGAGTCTCACTCTGTTGCCCAGGCTGGAGTACAGTGGCGCGATCTCAGCTCACTGCAACCTCTGCCTCCTGGGTTTAAGTGATTCTCATGTCTCAGCCTCCCAAGTAGCTGGGATTACAGGTGCCTGCCACCATGCCCAGCTAATTTTTGTACTTTTAGTAGAGGTGGGGTTTCACCATGTTGGCCAGGCTGGTCTTGAATTCCTCACCTCAGGTGATTTGCCTTCCCCAGCCTCCCAAATTGCTGGGATTACAGGTGTGAGCCACTTTACCTGGCTTTGTTTGTGTATTTCTGCTCTGCTGCCTTTTGCCTTGTAGAACACAGCAAATGCTTTGAACACATCTTGACATCATTTGAATAAGGCCTGTGTCGGAGACCCTTGATAAAGACTTAGCGTCATGCTGTGTGTTATGCAGATGATTCTGGTTATTAAAGAGAAATCAGAAAGTGGTGAAGTATGCATTCCTGCAGGCCGGTTCCCTTTTAATGTTTGAAGTCAGGTACATGAGCTAGGGTAGACGATCATGTTTGTTACATATAAAGTGCCTTTGAATGGCAGATGCAACTTGAAAACACAGTGATGATGAGAGGATGCAGAGGACAAAGCAGACCCATTTCAGCAAGTCTGGTAATAAAGTGCCCTGAGTCTGTTGAAAACATTTTTGTCAGTCCAGGCAGTGCCTCGATTCCCCTCGTTGGGTAATTTCTATAAGTCTTTTAACAGAAAAAGAATAAGAGAGGCTGGGCGCAGTGGCTCATGCCTGTAATCCCAGCACTTTGGGAGGCCGAGGTGGGCAGATCATTTGAGGTCAGGAGTTCAAGACCAGCCTGGCCAACATGGTGAAAACCTGTCTCTACTGAAATATACAATAATTAGCCAGGCGTGGTACGGACCTGTGGTCCCAGCTACTCTGGAGGCTGAAGCATGAGAATTGCTTGAACCCAGGAGGCGGAGGTTGCAGTGAGCCAAGATCTCGCCACTACATTCTAACCTAGGTGACAGAGCAAGACTGCCTTAAAGAAAAAAAATAATAAGAGGCAGCCTGTGTATTAGTAAGGATTCTTTCAGTTGCAAGTGGCAAAAACCCAGTTCATACTACTTTAAGCAAAAATAGGAACTTACTGGCCAGTGTCTGGAGAAGCCAAGGGCACTACAGGCATGGCTGGATTCAGGGCCTCAAAGGGTGCCGTTAAGAATTAGCCTCTCCTCACATCACTCAGCTCTGCTTTCCTCTGAGTTGGCTTCATTCTGTGGCTTGTTTTTTTTTATGTGATGGCCCATAGCAGCCTCTGGTTTCCATCCTACTAGGAAAGAGTGTCTTCTCACCAGTAAATCTAGCCAGAGCCTCACGGCTGATTCTAGGGGATCACTTCAGGTTGCTTGTCCACCCCTAGACAAGTTGCTGTGGCCATGGGTTGGGGTCTGAGTGCTTACTGACTGGGCCTGGGTCACATGCCCCTGCCTAGAACTCGGGGTGGAGTGGTTCCAGCTCTACCACAAACCTTATGGTCTGAGAGGAAGGTTTGATTCTCCAGAGATAAATCTAATATGCAGATACCAGCAACAAGGGGAATGAATGCTGGGCAGGCTGAAACAGCAGATGGGAATCATGAGCAATACCCTTGCCACTCTGGGTAGAAATCTTTTAGACCCAAGCAGATATCCAAGCTGCCCATTTGGCCCAATGAGAAGAGAAAAACAGAAAACAAAAGCTCTGAGTGGGTGGAGTGTGGGGGAAGCCTGAAGCTGTTTATTACAGGAAGGTGTGATTAACTCCTAAGTCATAGCCCCTTCAGCTCATCTCCGTGGCTCAGCCAGGCCGGCCTTTGCTGTCACCTAACAGATAATTATTGTCTTTTCTACAATATGATTAAGTGGAAGGAGAATCAGAACATGGTAGAACTGGATCCGATGTTTTTTGTTAGTGTGTTTTTTTAAAATCTATGTGCTTGTCCTTGGAAACAGCACTTCCTGTACCCAACAACCATAGAGCTACTCTTCGAATGCTCACGCCCTGTTGGTTTCAAATGCCGTCTGAAAAACATTATTATTGTTACCATCATGACCTCTGGGTAGTGGAAGGTGAACTGGAGAAATCTATCCCCATTTGAGGAAACAGGGTATCGAGTCTTGCTCTGTTGCCAAGGCTGGAGTGCAGTGGTGCAATCTTGGCTTACTGCAACCTCTGCCCCCCAGGTCCAAGTGATCCTCCCACCTCAACCTCCCGAGTAGCTGGGAGGGACTACAGGCATCCGCCACCGCGCCTGGCTAATTTTTGTGTTTTCAGTACATACAGGGTTTCACCATGTTGGCCAGGCTGGTCTAAAACTCCTAACCTCAAGTGATCCGCCCACCTGGGCCTCCTAAAGTGCTGCAATTACAGGTGTGAGCCACCACAGCCCAGCCTACGAAGTTGTTTTTGTGGTTAAGCAGCAATTTGGAATTGAAGCATTTCTGAGGAGCTTAGTTTAAGAAGAAACGCTATGATGTTGTGTTTTAAACATATGAACCCCTCTCCATAGCTCATCCCACCACTTTTCCATCTAACCCCAGTGCCTGGCACCTTCTCCATGATTAGTAAATTTCTTCAGCTAGAAATGTTACAGTCTGTTTTTTAAACAATGAAGTCAGGACCCACTGGATTATAGCATTGTTGAACTTCATGCTCATCTTATGTAAAATAGCATAAAATGTTTTAAAATTATGTCTGCTCTTATTGCTGCCTTGCAAAGAATGAATTTGTATAGCTTTTAACTGTGTAATGGGGGCAGCACCACACCTGAAATCCAAGCTGACTCTCTCACATACTGTAATCTTTGTGCTTCATCTAGTAAGTACAACCACATGTGTGTGTATCTTTTTTTTTTTTTTGTATACACGGTCTTGAGAGTACATTCTTTTTTAGGTCTGCATTGATTTGTTCTCTTGGTTATCTGTTCAGAAATATATTCAGTGCCTTTGGGGAATAGAAAAGAAGAGTACTGTAAATGTTGCCCTTTTTTTCATTAAAAATAGCTCCTGTGGTCTTTCTTATAAAAGCAATACATGTTTATTGAATAAGAAAGCAGACTGGGTGGGGTGGCTCACGCCTGTAATCCCAGCACTTTGGGAGGCTGAGGTGGGTGGATCATCTGAGGTCAGGAGTTGAGACCAGCCTGGCCAACATGGTGAAACCCCTTCTCTACTAAAAATACAAAAATTAGCTGGGTGTGGTGGCACATGCCTGTAATCTCCCTACTTGAGAGGCTGAGGCAGGAGTATTTGAACACGGGAGGTGGAGGTTGCAGTAAGCCAAGGTGACGCCACCATACTCCAGCCTGGGCAACAGAGTGAGACTCTGTCTCAAAAAAGAAAAGAAGGCTGAGGTCGGTGGCTCATGCCTGTAATCCTAGCACTTTGGGAGGCCAAGGTGGGCGGATCATGAGGTCAGAAATTCAAGACCAACCTGACTAACATGGTGAAACTCCGTCCCTACTAAAAATGCAAAAATTAGCCAGGCATGGTGGCACGTGCCTGTAATCTCAGCTATTCAGGAGGCTGAGGCAGGAGAATTGCTTGAACCAGGGAGTCAGAGGTTACAGTGAGCAGAGATCTTGCCACTGCACTCCAGCCCGGTGACAAAAAATTAATTTTCTAGACTTTTTCCATGTCTGTAAACATAGGTATATATATTTTAATTTACAAAAGTAAAATCATACTGTAGTTATTATTTGCAACCAGTTTTTTCTTTTATCTGGCTGCAGGTGGGAATGGAAGTGGCCCCACATCTCAAAGAAAGCCTAAATAAGAACTTTTTTGACTTCCTCCTCACGTTCAAACAGGTAAGAGAACACTGTCAGAATAGCTAATAGATATAACAGTTCTATGATAGCAAATTCACAAAACCCATTTGGTTTTCCAAGTTGAGAATGCCTTTAAGCTCTTTAAATGTGCAAGCCCTGGAAAAAATTACACTAGCTTCTGTTGGAGACAATTAAAATGTGTTGATTGTACTGAAGAAGCAGAGAAAGTTAATATGCATGTGTTAACAGGAAATGTCTCCAGTCGATCAGCCTTGCTTCTTAGCATCTGCTGGCTCCATTTTTATCAGGTTCCTGCTTTCCACAGCGCTTATTCCCAAAATGGCTCAGCTTGGTGATATGAGAAACTTTCTGCATGTTTTTTTCTGGTTTAAAAAAAAAAACAAAAACTGCGAAACCAGGCTATTTGTCTCAGGGCCATCCACGTGCTTACAAGTATACACAGTCTGTGAGCTGTATGTGTTTTGTTTGTTGTTTGATTTTTCCCCTCCTTTTCTAAGTGTTTGTTTGGTCTCCTATAGATTCATGGGGATACGGTCCAGAACCAGCTGGTGGTCCAAGGAGTGGAGCTCCCATCATACCTCCCCTTGTACCCGCCTGCCATGGACTGGATCTTCCAGTGCATCTCCTACCATGCCCCTGAGGTAACAGCCAGGTGGCTTCATTGTGACGCTCACCTGCTGTCTGGTGACGCTGTGCCCTTTAACGTAAACAGGACCCTTTCATAACAGCGTCAGCAATGTCAGCACTAACCAGCCTTTAGAGAGGGCTTGCCATGGTGGCTGGTTCTGTGCTAAATGCTTTTCTGAAATTGTCTCATTTTAACAACTGTGGGAGTGGAGTGTGGTGGCTCAGAGAGGCCATATACCGAAGTGAGGTCACACAGCTAGAAAGCAGTTGGTGGCTGGGTACGGTGGCTCATATTTGTAATCCCAGCACTTTGCAAGGCCAAGATGGGAGAATCACTTGACTTTGGGTGTTTGAGACCAGCCTGGGCAACATAGTGAAACTCTGTCTCTACAAAATAAATACAAAAAATTAGCCAGGCATGGTGATATATACCTATAGTCCCAGCTACTCAGGAGGCTGAGATGGGAGGACCCCTTGAGCCTAGAGCTCGAGACTACAGTGAGCTGAGATTGTACTACTGTACTCCAGCCTGAGTGACAGAGCAAGACACTGCCTCATTAAAAAAGAAAAAAAAGAAGGTGGTTGGTGACTGGATACAAACCCATAGAATTGGGCTCTGTGGCCAACAAGCCTTATTGCCTCTTCACTTACCTTCATATACCCCTTTTGTGTTTATAATAATCCAATAGTCTGTAGAGCAGGTATTTTACGGAAGGAAAGTAAAACTCAGATGCTTAATTGCTTTTGTAAGATTATTTTTCTTTTCTTTTTTGCCATTTGAAGTATTGTCAGGAATTGAAGTGACATCAGAATCATAGCAGACATATGTTTTTTTTCTTTTCCAAGACTGAGAAGCAGTTTTCGTAGAACATGAAGACTGTGATAGGCTGAGCATGTTGGTCCGTGCCTGTAATCCCAGCACTTTTGGGAGGCTAAAGCAGGCAGATCACTTGAGGTCAGCAGTTCAAGACCAGCCTGGCTGGCATGGATATACAGGCATATATCACCATACTTGGCTAATTTTTTTTTTTTTTTGAGACGGAGTCTTGCTCTGTCGCCAGGCTAGAGTGCAGTGGCATGATCTTGGCTCACTACAACCTCTGTCTCCTGGGTTCAAGCAATTCCGCTGCCTCAGCCTCCCAAGTACCTGGGACTGACTACAGGTGCATGCCACCATGCTGGGCTAATTTTTTGTATTTTAGTAGAGACGCGGTTTTACCATGGTCAGGATGGTCTTGATCTCCTGACCTCGTGATCCGCCTGCCTCAGCCTCCCAGAGTGCTGGGATTATAGATGTGAGCCACTGCGTCTGGCCTTTTTTTTTTTTTTTTTTTTTTTTTTTTTTTTTTTATTTTTATTTTGATTGTAGTTGAAAAATTTTGCCAGGGGGTTTCTTATTTTAAAACCCAAACTGAGGGGGGGGGTAGTACAAGAAATGGGATGAACATGGCGGC
>CAUYQU010053530.1:0-47631 GCA_963574635.1 Cheracebus regulus
CAGAAACTGGACCCCTACCTGACACCTTACACTAAAATTAACTCCAGATGGATTAAAGACTTAAACATAAGACCTAACACCGTAAAAACCCTAGAAGAAAACCTAGGCAAAACCATCCAGGACATAGGCATAGGCAAGGACTTCATGATTAAAACACCAAAAGCATTGGCAACAAAAGCCAAAATAGACAATTTGGACCTAATTAAACTCCAGATCTTCTGCACAGCAAAAGAAGCAATCATTAGAGCGAATCGGCAACCAACAGAATGGGAAAAGATTTTTGCAATCTACCCATCTGACAAAGGGCTAATATCCAGAATCTACAAAGAACTAAAACAGATCTACAAGAAAAAAACAAGCAAGCCCATTCAAAAGTGGGCAAAGGATATGAACAGACACTTTACAAAAGAAGACATACGTGAGGCCAATAAACATATGAAAAAATGCTCATTATCACTGGTCATTAGAGAAATGAAAATCAAAACTACATTGCGATACCATCTCATGCCAGTTAGAATGGCGATCATTTGAAAATCTGGAGACAACAGATGCTGGAGAGGATTTGGAGAAATAGGAGCACTTTTACACTGTTGGTGGGAGTGTAAATTAATTCAACCATTGTGGAAGACAGTGTAGCGATTCCTTAAGGACCTAGAAATAGAAATTCCATTTGACCCAGCAATCCCATTACTGGGTATATATCCAAAGGATTATAAATCATTCTGTTATAAGGACACATGCACACGAATGTTCATTGCAGAATTGTTTACAATAGCAAAGACTTGGAACCAACCCAAATGCCCATCAATGATAGACTGGACAGGGAAAATGTGGCATATATACACCATGGAATACTATGCAGCCATAAAAAATGATGAATTCCTGTCCTTTATAGGGACATAGATGAACCTGGAAACCATCGTTCTCAGCAAACTGACCCAAGAACAGAAAATCAAACACCGCATGTTCTCACTCATAGGTGGGTGTTAAACAATGAGAACACATGGACACAGGGAGGGGAGCATCACACACTGGGGTCTGTGGAGGGGAGCTGGGGAGGGGCAGTGGGCGTGGGGAGTTGGGGAGGGATAACATGGGGAGAAATGTCAGATATAGGTGATGGGGAGGAAGGCAGCAAATCACATTGCCACGTGTGTACCTATGCAACAATTTTGCATGTTCTTCACATGTACCCCAAAACCTAAAATGCACTAAAATACACACACACACACACACACACACATACACACACACATATATATATGTAAAAGAATAATGTTGATATCGGCCAAAAAAAAAATCACTACGTCATTAAGGCCTGATTAGAATACTGCAAAAGACTTTCTCTCATGACAAAGAGAAAGCTCAATGGCAACATCTCTGAAATCAACACATGCTGAGACTTCAGGCTGAGCCAGGCAGGGTGAAGGAGAGTATGCAGACAAGGTCATACTAATAAACACTTTCTGTGTAGTGATCTCATGCTCGCATTTGGCTTATCAAATCATGCATCAAATTATAAAATTATACAAGTAAACATATTGACAAATGTAGTGTTAGATTACATAAGAGAAAGCCAGTGTAACAGTTGATTATAAGTGATATTGAGATAAATATGCATCATGTGCACTGGAATATACATTTTGGTCCTGGAGTCCCTGGTCACATCTGATAGTCAACCATTATTATTTAACAACTTAAACTTTCTTAAACTAACTACATATGTAAAGTATAAAAGTCAAAAGTCTTACATTGCTTCTGGATTCATAACACAGACAGCTCCTGAGCACTGGCATTTGTGAATGTCATCATAAGTGATCCCCATACTGAGGCTCAATAATTGTGCTAAAATAACTGCAAGTGATTCCAGACTTATGGTTCTGGGTTGCTGAGAAAAAAAAAATAGATGTACATTATTTTGTTTACTGGGAGAACAATGCAATTATTAAAGAGTCATATGATAAAATGGAATAGGAGCCTCTAATATGCTATCCCCAGAAGTGCCATCCATGTTGGCCTAACTCATTATTAATACAAGAAAATTATGAAAAATAAAATTTAAAGTTTTACCAATATATAATTGGATGACACATTTGATGGCCTCAGACAAAGAAAAAAAATTGCTCCAGGAATTTGTTAACTACATATAAAAACCATTGCAGTCTTATTTGTATTCACAAAAGATAATATTTAAAGAAAAACACGTAGAAAAACATAGTGTCAAATTATGAAAAAATTATTTTAATTGTAATTTGGTCATTACCCAAGGTTGAGAAAGGTGGTAGAAAGTAGGAGATAAAAGGGAGATTGTTTAATGAGCACAATTAAATAGAATAAGGTCTAGGATTTCTAGGATAATAGTTACATTAGTTAACAACATTTACTATATATGTTAAAATAACTAAGAGTAGAATTAGAATGTTCCTAACACAAGAAATGATAAAGGCTTGAGGTGATGGATATTCCAATTATCCTAATTTAATCATTACACATTGTATGCCTGTACCAAAATATCACATCTCTCCAATAAATATATGTAACTATTGTGTACCCATAATAATTAAGAATTTAAAAAAATTGATTCCTCAGAGATAATTTTCCATCATTTTCTAACCATGCTGTCTAGCCCAGGAAGATGACACAAATGGATTATGTCAGAGGGATGCTTTGCTCTCGACTTTTACCTTGATTTAATCTAATGGAGAGAAGAGAACGAGATGTGAATGAAAGCAAAGTATTTATTACATCGTTGCAAGGGTGCTTACGTCTCTTTGAACCCTTGAAGGGAGGTTTACCTTCTCTCTGTGACTCTGATAAAATGACTCCCTTCCCTCTGTCAACACTTAGTACCCATTAAAGTTCTTCATTACTTTTGTGGAGGTACTGCAAAGCAAAGGCTCTACATTTTGCATGCACATGGATGAAAACTCATTTATCAAATTTCCACATTTGAATGTACCAACTGCTTTTAGAGAGACAGTGTTAAAAAGAAGGAGGAGGATGAGGAGGAGGAGAAAAAGGAAAAGAATGAAAAAGGAGAAGAAGGAAAAGAAGAAGAAGACAGGGAAAAAGAAGAAGGAGAAAGAATGATTCTAGTGGGAACAAAATGAAGGATTCAGCCAAATTTAAAGAGGCTAAATACTGTAGTAGTATATTAATACTGGTGCAGTTATTTTAATCCTTCATGTTTTCAAGATATTGTAGAAAGGGCTTATTAATCAAACAATAAATGCATCTTTACACTTTTCTCTTTTTCTCCTGTTTCCTGTTATCTCTTATAGTTCACTAAGATGGAAACAACAACATCCAGTGATTTCACTTTAGGCATTTGTATAAAAGCAGGGTATTTTCTTCCTTCATGTGCAGTCGTTCTTGCACTCCCTGTCTTCTTATTACTGCATATAATTTGATATTTCCTTTCATTGTATTTCCTTTCAAAGGCATTTTCAAATGTCTTTGATCATTATAGGATCAAAGATATGGTTTTGCATTTGAGATGACATTTCTTTACATTTTCTTTGTCATCATCTCACTTTGGATTTCTCTTAATCAGTCTGGCCTGCCATAACAAAAAACCAGAGAAGACTTGGTGGTTTAATCCAGAGAAATGCATTTCCGTGCAGTTCTGTGGAATTTCGCAGTTCTGGAAGTCCAAGATCAGGGTGCTGGCAGTGTTGGTTGGCATCTGCTGAGACCGCCTTGGCTTGTAATAGGCTGCCTTCTTGCTGCCCTTTCCTCTGTATGAGCATGGAGAGCCTCATCTCTGGTGTCTCTTCCACCTCTTATACGGACAGCAGTCCTATTGAATAAGAGCCCCCTACCTTATGACCTATTTAACCTTGATTACTTCTTTTCAGGTCTCATCTAGGAATATAGTCACATTGGAGGTTAGGACTTCAACAAATGAATTCAGGGGGAACACAGTTCAGTCCAGACGAGTATAAAAATCTTTAAAAGATATGGAAGGCAGTGAAAGAATTTCCTACAGGTCATTGTTATTATTATCTCTGATTTGAAAACCAAGTGACAATAAAGCGAAACTATATTTAACACTAATTAAAAAAATATATTTTGGTACAAAAAATTTCAACAAAGCAGAAATTTTTTTTTTTTTTTTGGTGAATATACCAGATTAGAACCATGGTTTTCAAATGGTAACAGAAACAAGCATTTATTAGGCTTCTTATATGCCAATCACCAGACTGAGAAATTTGTAAACAGGTGTGGATTTGTTGAGACTTCTTTTGTTGCATAACATGTGAATATTCCCTAAAAATGTGCCTGATATATAAGTTTTGAAAAAGAACACTCTTGTCTCTGATTTTAGGTATCCATATTCTATTTATTCCTTTTTTTCTTTAATGAACATGTTATGTTTTATTCAACTCATTATTTACTTAAGGAACTGATAAGATGTTCACAGTAATTCAAAGAGTATGTTAGTCTCTTCTCATGCTGCTAATAAAGACATACCTAAGACTGGGTAATTTACAAAGAAAAAGAGGTTTATTAATTCATTAATTTTGAGTGTAACTGTACTTTTAATTTCTGTGGTGTGCACTACAGTATATGGATATTCCACAATATATTTATGCATTTGATGGATAAAATGACTCAATATTGTTAACATACTAATCTCCCTGAAATTTATCTAAAGCTTCCATTAAAAAAAAAACAATAAAAATCAAACAATTTTGTTGAAATTGACAAACTGATTTTAAAATGGAAATGCAGAGAATCTGGAATATCTAAAAGAGTCTTGAATAACGGACTACTAGGGTTTACCCTACCATTTTTGATGTTCCACTATTAAGCTGGGGTCATTAGGACAATGTGATGTTGATGGAAGGACATATAAAAACACCAATGGCCATAAAAGATTCCTGAAAGAGGCTAGCAATATGGTGACTTGATCTCTGTAACAAAACCGGAACTGTATTTCTGTGGAGGAAAACTAGCCTTTAAATAAGTTATTATGGAGCAATTACCTATCTAATGTGAACTAACTGATTCTGTTCCCTATTTTACACCAAACAAATTAATGTGGATTATATATTTAAAGGCAAAACAATCAAGCTTGTCTTACAGAATAGCTTCATGATCTTACAATGGGCAAACATTTATTGAAGGTGTTTCTTTTTATATTAAGTTTTCTGAGAGTTTTTTATCTTTCTATTTGTCATGAGCAGGTTCTAAATTTTATCAAATGTATCTTTCTGCATCTATTTTTAATAAAGATTATAATAATTTTCAAATATAAAACTCATCTTGTATTCCTAGAATAATTTCTACATGTTCATCATGCTGTACTCATTTGATATATTACAGAAATCTTTTTGCTAACATATAGTTAACATAAATTTCAAATCATAAAACAAGGTGAGAATTAGCCCCTCCTTCTGCATTATCTAAAATAACCTATTACAAGCATTAAATATTTTGGAGACATTATTATGGAGATCAGGTGGGCCTAGATTTTTTGTTTGTTTTAGAGGAAAGTGTTTTAATTATAGACTCAACTATGCCAATGGATCAATGGTGATTCAGATTTACTTTTCTATGTACTTGAGAAAATTTATTATTCATAAAATTTTATCCATATTTATTGTCATTAATTGGTTGAAGATATGCCTTCTTATATGTGTAATATGTGTAGGACCTGTGGTCATCATGTCCCTTTTTCAACTAATATTTGGATAATTTGTTTTTCAGTTTCTTTGAAATAAGATATCCATTTTGGTAGGTTGCTATAAAATTGCATATATCTTCAAAAAATCAGTTTGAGCTTTGATGATTTTCTTCATTATATTTTTAGATAGCCAATATTATCTTTAAAATTTACTTCCTACTTTCTAGCATCTCTCAGCTTAACTCACCATCTATATGCTTTTTGGAGATGGAGTTAGATCATCTACATTCTAATTAACTTTTATTTTATTTATACATTAAAGCTATAAATGCGTCACTTCTCAGCTCTGCCATTTTGGCATCTTGTAAGTTTAGATATGCTGTATTTTTAATGTCATTTAGCTCAAAATGAGTTATCTCATTTTTTTTGCTTGCAAATCTTTAGAGAATTTTAAGTGACATTCTTATTATTTTGTTCTCATTTAAATCCACAATGGTCAGACACTTTTCTCCATAAGATTTAAATCATTTAATATTTATTGATGCTGCTTGATTTCTCACCATATTATTTGTTGTGGTAAATATTCTACATTAGTATTATGTTGCTCTTTGGTATAAGATTTTAGAAATATTACTTCAATAAGATAAAAAATTTTATATTGCTGAGGTAGGTTGGTTTTTTCCATTCTTAATTATGATTATGATCTCTTTTCCTTTTTTCTCTCACTTTGCTGTATATATTTTGAAGCAATGTAATTAGATGTACACAACATTATGACTGCTATCTTCCCCTTCAAGAGTTCATCATAATTAAATATTCCTCTTTATTTCTCCTAGAATATCTTGCCTTAAGACTACTACTATGGACCAAATTGTGTCCCTCCCACTCCAAATTCATATGCTGAACCTTTGACCCCCACCAACGTGACTATATCTAAAGATGCATAATTGTCACATTGTACCCCTTGAATATATATGATGTTTGTCAATTAAATATTTAAAATAAAAAGTCATATGCTGATTATTCTTTCTTGTTTGTGCTCAACAAAAAACTACTTGTTTTGTGGTTTCACATATAAACTTTTAGGAAGGAATAGCATTGGAAAGATACAGACCCTAGATTGCAATCTACAGCCCTGCAGGATTATGTAGAAAGGGTGGTGGGGATTTGAACATCAAAAAACAGAACTTCAGCTATTTTCTTAAACATCTCACTTCTGTAAACATTGGCTATGGTTGATTTTTCCAGTGAAAGGGTAGGCAAAATAACTGTGGCGAATAAGAAAGAATACTAGAAAAATGCTCTTCCAATTGTCATCACTAAAGAGACCATTTTTCTATGCCTATCCTGGTAGCCAGCCTGCCTTTAATTTAATAATTTTGTTGTCATTGTTGAGACAGGGTCTTGCTCTGTTGCCCAGGCTGGAGTGCAGTGGTGCAATCATGGCTCAGTGTAGCCTTGAACTCCTGGGCTCAGGTGATCCTCCCACCTCAGCTGGGACTATAGGGGTCTGCCACCATGCCTGGCTAATATTTCTCTTTTAAAAAATTATTGTAAAAGTGAGTTCTTACTATGTTGCCCATGCTGGAAGCCTGCCCTGCAGAGAGAATCCATCCTGCTTTCCTCTTTGTTAATCAGTGAAGATTCTCCACAGGAGAGCCTTATGATTTCTTAGTGTGGCACATGACAAAATAAATAAGCCAAATTCCAGCATTTAAGACCAGATAAATTACTTGACCATAAGTATAAGCTACCTTCTCCAAACGTTTTAATAAATATTGAAGATTAATTTTTGTTGAGCATTTTTTAATATGTTGTTGTCCACTTGTACGTCTTCTTTAGAGAAGTGTCCATTCATGTCTTTTGCCCATTTTTTTAATGGAGTTATTTGTTTTTGCTTGCTTAATTGTTTTACTTCCTTATAGATTCTGGTCATTTGGCCTTTGTCAGATACATAGTCTGTGAATATTTTCTCCCTTTCTGTAGGTTGTCTGTTTACTCTGTTGATGTTTTTTGCTGTGCAGAAGCTCTTTTGTTTAATTAAATCTCACTTGTAAATTTTTGTTTTGTTGCAATTGTTTTTGAGGACTCAGTCATATATTATTTGGCAAGGCCAAAGTCCAGAATAGTGGTTCCTAGGTCTTCTTCTAGAATCCTTATAGTATGAGGTGTTACATTTAAATATTTAATCCATCTTGAATTAATTTTTGTGTATGGTGAAAAGTAAGCTTCTAGATTTATTCTTCTATGTATGGCTAATCAGCTAATCATTAGAGAAATGCCAATCAAAACCACAATGAGACACTATCTCACACTAGTCAGAATAGCTATTACAAATTTTTTTAAAAAAACATTTGCTTATGAGGCTATGAGGAAAATGGAATGATTATATATTGTTAGGGGGACTGTAATTAGTTTGGCAACTGTGGAAAGCAGTTTGGAGATTTCTCAGATAACTTAAAAAAGAACTACCATTCAACCCAGCAATCCTATTACTGTGTATA
The DNA here is from genome assembly GCA_963574635.1 of Cheracebus regulus. Lineage (NCBI taxonomy): Eukaryota > Metazoa > Chordata > Mammalia > Primates > Pitheciidae > Cheracebus > Cheracebus regulus. The sequence continues at coordinate 8,134 of CAUYQU010053530.1, forward strand.
TACTTAAAAGAAAATAAATCAATCCCAGCACGTTGGGAGGCTGAAGTGGGTGGATCACCTGATGTCAGGAGTTTGAGATCAGCCTGGCTAACATAGCAAAACCTGTCTCTACTAAAAATACAAAACTTAGCCAGGTGTGGTGGTCAGTGCCTGTAATCTCAGCTACTTTGGAGGCTGAGGCTGCCATTGCACTCGAACCTGGGCAACAGAGCAAGACTCTATCAAGCAAGAAAGAAAGAAAGAGAGAAAGGGAGGAAGGGAAGAAGAGAGGAAGAAAAAGGAATAAAGAAAAGAAGAAAGGAGGACAGAAGAAAGGAAAGAAAGAAAGGAAGGAAGGAAGGAAAGAAAAGAAAGAAGAAAGAAAGAAGAAAGAAAGAAAGAAAGGGAAAGAAAGAAAAAGAAAGAAAGAAAGAGAAAGAAAGAAAAATGAAAGAAAGGAGGAAGGCAGGAAGGCAGGAAGGAAATCATTCTACCAAAAAGACAAAGGCACTTACATGATTATCACAGCATTATTTACAACAGCAAAGACATGTAATCAACCTAAGTGCCCATAAGTGGTGGACTGGATAAAGAAAATGTGGTACATATAAACCATGGAATACTATGCAGCCATTAAAAAAACATAACCTTTGCAGCAACATGGATGCAGCTAGAGGCGATTATGCTAAGTGAATTAACTCAGGAACAGAAAATCAAACACTGCATGTTCTCACTTATAAGTGGGAGCTAAACATTGGGTCCATTTAGTGATAAAGATGGTAACCATAGAAACTGGGAACTACTGGTGGTTGGAGGTAGGGTTGAAAACTAACTAGTGGGTACAATGCTCAGTACCTGGGTGATATAATCAATCATATCCCAAACCTTAGCATCTCACAATATACCCAGGTAACAAACATGCATATGTATGTCCTAAACGTAAAATAAAAGTTGAAATTATTTTTAAAAATAAATGACTATTTTTTATCTCCATTTGATTGATTTGTAACCTTACAGCTTCACTTAGCTTCATTTGTTGATTGCCTCCTGAAACTCCAGCAGATGTTGTGCAAACACTCACACAGCAAAAAGGCAAATTCTATTTTTCAGAATAGTGATGGTATTATGAAATAACAGCAAAAAATATCAGTTTTGAATACACTAATGTTTTCTACTAAGATAATTAATGTCAATTAGGATATTTGATTCTATTATTCTTATGCCCTAATAAGCCTTTTAAGGTGACCAATATTTTCAGATGTTTTATTTTAGTCTGGTTCATAATTATGTTAGCTACATAATTAAGAAAATGTACAAAATTTAAGTTTTGGCCAAAACTAATTATTAAATATTAAGATTATGAAAACTCAAAGAGTACTTTACAGTAAGACTAAACTAGATCACTACCTTAACTTTCTAGAAAGAATATCTTGAACTCATAATAGGAAATTGAAAAATTTTTATATATAGTGAATTCAAAGAGCACTTCTTATAGTTTAAACTTTTCTATCAGCAGCAGTGACAAAGACACTTACAACAATGCAAACTTTAATTTACATACAAATGAAATATGAAAATGTTTAACTGTATACTAATCTATGCAGCATACTTTCTCTACATAACCATACATACCAGAACAACACCTCCTGCATAGTTAGCATCACACATCTTCCCTTGAAGGGTTGCACCAACGTAATTTGACTTTTCTCTGTAACTTAAGTTTAAAAAGAGATCATAATCACATAATTTTGTGAAATGAAGCACAATTAATACTAAATTTTTATAAGACAAATGTTACATTTATGATAATTATTAAAATTTCCTTCTAACATTAGTGTAGCATAGCATAAGATGTGACTACATCTTTCTGCTTCTTTTAAAAACAAGAAAATAGATTTTAAAAAGAAATAATGAAAAGTTAAAAAGTGTTTTTTATATGAATTTCTGTAACAGTGATTTTTATATAGATTTTACAAAAACTAAAACAATCACTTCTCGGCCTTTTGGCTAAGATCAAGTGTAAAACCTAAAACAAAAAAACTGAAGAATAAAACAAAAAATGATAAAAATAAACACAATTCCTACGTGTATAAACTAGTATTCAATAACTCACTTGAATAAACTGCACAATAAAAAATAAAAACAAATAAATAAAATTCCTTAAAAGTAAAAAGTTAAGGCAATACATCTGGTTAATGAGCAGAAACACTGTGTGGACTAAAGTCTCTCATTATTCAGACAAATTAGCCTTCTAAAGACATGAAAAAGGCATGACATATTTATAGAACAGAAGATAAAAAGTAAAAGTTTAAAACCCCTGTATAATCTTTAAAACTCTCTCTTTCTATATACATATATATATACACCCATATATAACATATATATACATCTTCAGAATATTGATGAAAGAAAAACAGAGGCTATTAAATAGAAAGGAAGGCTTATGTACTAACCTTAGGCACAATGCAGATATATTAGAAGTATTAAAACACACTGTTTGGCTTTCTTTTCTTGCTTTTTAGTTTGATAACAACTAACTATAAGAAGAAAGCTGATTACTATATTTATAGAATTCAGATGTTTCTCCAAATAGATATTGTGAAAAGTTTATGCAATGTGTGAGACATTTAATAATGTGGTATACACTCTAGGAAAGAAGTAGTATGGGAACAAGATTGAGGAGTGAGTTTTAACTCAAACTAATAAATAAGTTGATAACAGTCATTCTGATATAAATACCATGTTGTGAAAAATATTTGCATGGTGTATGTCAGAAAAAAAAAGAAATTTTTTTCTACATGCTTATCAACTGTCAGATATTGGGTCAAATTGGATTTTTTTTTCAGACAAGCTTTATATAATGTCAAGATATGCTTACACAAGTAAAAATGCCACATCGTGGGGACGTAAAACAAGATAAGATCTTTTCCATTTTAAAAATGTGTGTAATAACTCATTAGCATCTCCAGTGGTTGCAATTTTATTTTCATCTATCCAAAGCTCCAGTGAAGACAGAATAATTGTAAGGTTAAATGAATTAAAAATCTAAAATAGAAAACATACAAAAATATGTTCAAATGCTACAGTTTTTAAAAATTGGATATTTATATTTGAAAACAAGTTTATGACAAACATTAAACAACTATACTATAAGTCTGCATTCGATTTTTAAAAGTATATTAAGTTTAAAATGTTACTAATAGTAAAAGGAATACTTGTGATTTTATAATGCTTGCATTTAAGGAAGCCCCATACCCCATGCTTTATATAATTTAAGTTTTATAGTAACCAAATTAAGTGCATGTAATTATTATTATTCCTACTTCAGATAAGTAAAACTTAAAATAAAATTTAATTTCCCCTATACCACACATGTGTATTCATGAAGTGTCATAAGGAGGCTACAAATCGTTTCAGTAACACAAGAAGTGCAAAAGTACTAAGAAGCAAACACTTACAGCATTCGTCAATCCAATCAACTGGAAAATTTTTTGAGTGACAACAGTTGTATCAGACCCCATATGATTATACTGTAAAATATAATTATCTTTTAGATATAAATATATATTGTTTAACATTTAATAATTGTTATTGTCTCATTAAAATTCAGTTTAGTGAAGTAAAAAATTGTTTAAACTACCAACATATTATTAGTTTTCAGACATTATTTTTATACAAATTATATATGTTCAGTATAAAAAATGAAAATTATAATTGAAATTTTATTTTTTCTATAGAAATTAAAAAATTTTAAAACATTATAAAAAGGTATAATTCAACTATCAATAAAATAATCATAATAATTATCAAAAGAAAAGATTAGCTCTAAACTCTAATACTTAAATGTGTTTATAGGAGACATAGCACATTTTCAAACATACAAATCATCTAAAAGTAAATAAACTTAAAAGGTATGTCATGCACATAGCAATAATAAGAGAGCTAGGATGTCTTTCAGGAAGATATAAAAATTATGAACATGTATGCATCCAAAAATAGAGCCAGATAATTACACAAAGCAAAAAGTAATAGAATTGAAGTGAGAAACAGAAACTTCAACAATCATATTTAAAGACTTATGTAAACAACTTTCAGTAATAGAATACCTGGGCAAAAAATCAACAGAGATATTGAAGACTATAACAAAACTATAAGGCAGTAGATATCTATAGAATATTTCACCATAAAACAGCAAAATATGCATTCTTTTTAAGTGTCCATGTAACATGATCCAGAAATAGAGCATATAAAAATGAAAATGATTCAGGATGTCCAAAACAATTTTAAATAAGAACAAAGTTGGGGGACACACATATCTCAATTACAAAACTAACTATAAACTACAGTAACCAAGACAATTTGTTACTGGCATTTTATTAGATTTACCAATCACTGAAATTAAAATGAGTGTTCAGAAATATATTCTAACACTTATGGTCAATTAATATTTGAAGAAGAATCCAAGAAAATTAAATAAAGATTAAGTTTTCAAAATTAAAAACTTTATCCTTCAAATGACACCATCAGGAAAACAAAAAGACAACGTTCAGAGATGGTAAAAATATTTGCAAAATATATATCTGATAAAGATCTAGTATATAGAATATGTAAAGAATACTTACAACTAAACAACAAAAAGGCAACCTAATTAAAACATGTGCAAAGAATGTGAATAGACATTTCTCAAAATAAGATATGCAAATGACTAATAAAAAATGTAAATGTTCTTAGCATCTTTACATATTAGGGAAATATAAATCAAAACCACAATGAGAAGCTAATTCACATTCATTAGAATCACTGTAATTCAAAAGACACAATAACAAGTGTTGGTGAGAATGTGAAGAAATTGTAACTCTTATGCATGCTGATGGAAACATAAATTGGAGCAAACATTTTTGAAGATGGTTTGTCAAAGGTGAAATGGAGATATCTTATAATCCAACAGTTTGCAGTTCTCATTTTCACATCTACCCAATACAAATTAAAGCACATGGCCACACAAAAACGTGTACACAAATGTTTATAGCAACATTATTCATTATAGCTTAAAAGTGGAAAAAGTGAAATATCCATCAACTAATGAAGAGATAATCAAATTGTGATACAATAGGATAATATTTTACAGTAAGAAGAAATGCAGTATTAATACATGCCATAACATGCATAAACCTGAAAAACATTATGGTAAATGAAAAAGCAAAATCATAAATCATTACATATTGTTTGATACCATTTAAATGAAATGTGCAAAATGGGAAAATCTCTATAGTCAGAAAATATATTAGTGATTGCTTGGCCTGTGGTACAGGAAAGTAGGGGCAGAGGGACTGGAAGTAATTGCTAATGAAAAAACATTCCTTTTGTAAGGCGATGAATATTCTAAAATTACATTATTGTTATTATTGTTTGCACAAATCTGTAAATATACTGAAAACCATGGAATTTTACATTTCAAATAGTTCAACATCATAAAATGTAAATTACATTTCAATAAAGCTGTTTAAAAACCACAGAAAAAAAAAAAAAAAAAAAAGCAGTTAGAACTTCCAAATCCTCTCCTTTTCAAGGAGATCAGTGAGTGCATCTCTCCACTATAACAGGTTATAATAAAGGGCCTTTAAACAGGGAACAACTCCTGAAAAGAGAGGGATTAAATGTAATATTTTAATTTCCCCAATTACCCCAACAACAAAAATATGAAGATACAGAGCTTATCCAAAAAAAAAGCAGAGCTCTCCCCACTTGAAAATCCCATGCATCTAAACAGTTTGCAACTTTGATTTTAACAACCAAACATCGAAATATAATTACAACAGTTATAATTTTTTTAAAGGGATGTCAGGGTCCAAATGGGGTGACTTATGCTAAAGTTTCATGTCAATAAACTTAAACCTAAGTTGTTTACTTGAAAGATCAGAGCTTTCAAGAATCAAGGGAGAAATAATAGCCAAACAGTCCAGTTTTCAAAAAAACAGAATTCTCAGTAACCAATCAAAAGAGGCCCAGTTAACATCATAAGAATGTCCTCTCTGCTTTAACCCATATAAAGAATGTAGCATAATGCTAACAAATCTATTTTTGCACTATTGCTATTTTCTTATTCCTGATTGTAGAAAGTAAAAGTTCATCTTCAAGTTTCCCTTCTTGTTAAAGAATAATAATATTAAATACTAGAAATAATAGTCTCCCTTAAAGAATAACTTTCTTCAAAGCCTTCTTGCTTTTTGCTAGTAACTCTTTGTTAAGCCTCATCCTATGTAGCTGTTAGATATAAGGGAATAAGTACATTCTATGTCCCTATACTTTAACCAAGATATTTGTGCTGGACATGCTCACAGGTATGTCCCAGCTTGCAGCCTATGCCCCTTCCTTATTTGAAATTATTACTTTTCTAAGTCCTTTAGCAAGCAATTTCCTATTTTCCTTTTGTTCTCCATTGCCTTACTGATTCATAAAGGTTTTAAATTATTAGTCAACAAGTTGAGCTTAGACTGTGAGGTCCAGCTCCAACCAATGGAGATCAGACACCCAATGCGTAAGGAATAAGTATTCCTGCATTTCTTTTGTTCAGTGTACTCTCATGGCAAGATGGCTGATGAGCAGTACCCTTTCTGCAGAAAGCAAAATTGCCTTGCTGAGAAAATGTTTTGTCTGAATGCTAATTTTTCCTTGTAGTACCTAAGAACAAGCATTCTGTCTCTAACACTGATAAATCTGCCTGACACAGCTTATGTCTATTTGATGCTGCCTGGTTCATGAATTGCTATTGAAAACCAGTTAGATCTTTAAAACTTAGCTTGTTAGAATTCTGCTCTTTGACAGTCTTTGAATACGGCATCTGAAGGAGGCTTGTGGCTATCCCTGTAACCCATGAGGTATGCAGGTGAGGTGACTGTTGGCTTCTTTATACTTCTGTCTTCTGCACCAAACCCAGAGTTTGTCAGTAAGTTCCTCTTGAATTTCAGCTCTACTCTCTTATTTGAGCTCCCTGATACTTTTGGCTTTCCAGTTCAAGGTCCTTTTGTGCTGTAGCAAAGCACAAAATCCATAAGACTTTAGGTGTTTGTGGTGATCCACAAGGCAGAAAAGGGCTGCACCTTTAGAGGTAAAGGAAAGCTGTTGGCACATTCACAGGAATTTTGTTTCTCTCCTCTGTTTCTTGTCTTATATGCAAAGTTAAGGAAAATCACAGATAGATTGGTCAAAGGAATCTCAGAGCTGAGCCACAACTTGACAGATGGGCATGGATCAAACACTTAGAAGTTGTTAAAGTGTTTGCCAACTAAAACTAAGATTCCTGTGTTAGGATAAATTGATGACAGAATGGGTTAGCTTGACACTAGTGCATTTGCCACTTGCCAGCTTCAAGAAAAATTTCCATATGAAGAACTCTATAAAATATCGCACAACACAACAGTGTAGCACTACCATCTTAGGCTTTTTTCCCTCAGCTCCAAGAAACCCAAGACCTAATATAAGGATGGGATCTTTACATTCTAAAGTATCCAGTAATCCATCTTCTAGTATATCTGCTTCTCTTATGTCCAAAATTTATGTTCCTGGAAGCTGTAAATATCTACAAAAAATGGTAAAATCTTACTAAAGAAAATTTAGAATTGCAATGGTTTTTATGAGAAATGTTACAATTGCACAAAATCATCCATCTAAGAGGTGCATGTGAAAGTAAGTGCTCCCAGAATAGGCATAGGGAATGATACATCTACCTTCATTGAATATGAAGTAGTTTCTATAAGACCTTAGGATTCTTAAATAGCTTCACTAAAATATTCATTACAAAAGACTGTAAGACTGATTAAACCACTATTGTCCCTCTCTTTCCTCCTCTGCCTACTAACCTTTTCACTTAGTTACCTTCCTTCCTCAAAGAACAAAATAAAAGTAGATAAATGACTTGTAAATTTAGGTCCTCAAATCAATTAGATATGCTTCTTTAGCCACCTTTGTATTTTGGTCAAGATCTTAAGCTCAGAGCAATGGTTAAAAACATCACTGTTCTACTAAAAAATCCAAGAAAGTATTTCCTCAAAATAAAATTGTGAAAGGGCTTCAAATTAATTTTATAAATAGAAAAAGAATAAATCAGTCTCTGACTATAAGGTAAGATTAAAAGCACTATTTTTAAAACATTCCAGTCTATGCTTGTTGAGCTCAGGCATAAAAAATGCTTTTTCTGCCCTCTATGTTAATAGGTTTAACTCTGAATTCAGTAATCTAGTGAAAAAACACAAACTGGGTTGGGAAAACACTGATGTAGCCAAAATATGCCTTTATGTTATAATGACTAACTCTAGTCCGTTATTTTGAAATCTTTTTATAAGAAAAAGTTGCATCAAATCTCCATGTATAGGGGATCCTCCCTCCTTGAACCTGGACTAAAATCACAAAAACTCTTACAGTGGAGAAGAAGCATTGGCTTAAATCTGCATAGCAAGCCTTGTGTTTATCTTTAAGGTGCTTTTCAGGATCACATTGTCTTAATGGACATTTATCCACGCCTTTATTTATTTCAAGAAATGATAGAATTTAGGTCTGAAATGATCTGCGCCTTTTAAATGTCAATTCTCTACCTTATCATATCTAAATGCCATCCCTTTAGAAATGCAAAATGAGAGTAGCCATCTGTAGATGGTTATTTAGAAATGGAATGAATAAAACGGACATTAATCGGGCTAAAACAAAAGTTTTAATACATTATCAAGGGATGGATGGACCAAAGGGACATGTTGGCTGGTTCCGTAACATTAAAGGATGTTAAGCAAGTCTGCCCTATTTATCCATTGGGAGAATTTTTTAAGCTGGATGGCAGAGATTACAATGAGAAACCTGACTTAAAACCACTTGAGGCAACGGTCAGGTAAGTTAATCAAGATAAAGACTGACAAAAGGACAAGGGTCCTTTGGCTCAACTCACTGTTAGGGACTCAAAGTATTTTGCGTAAGAGTAGGTAAAATGGTCAGGGTGAAAGATGTTTCCAGACTCCTCGATATGGGAGCCCGATGTGCTATGGTGCCAAAATCTATTGGTAAAGCCCTGAGTTGGGCTACAATTTGATTGAGAGAACATATAAATGCAGGGATTGATAGGTTTCAGACTAGAGAATTTCTATTTGAGGGACATTAAAGCTGCCAAGTCACATTTTCTCAGACTAAGGAGTCTGTACAGCCTATAATGTCCGACAGTGGGCAGAAATAGCCAAGTCAGAGAAATAGTTTGATAGAGAAGTAAAAAGGAAAGTTGGAAGATTTGTTGTCTGAAAAGGAAGAGTAGGGAACAATTTGCAAACTGGCAAATAAAAAAAATCTTAAATGTCTGTTTTAGCCATCTGAGTGAATAATCTTATTCCATTGGCTAGAAATATAATTTAGATCCAGATATGCATGTTTTTATGAACTAGTAAGTTTTGTGTGTTACTGTATCGGGCATGTGGCTAAAATCATAGACTATAAATTGCAAGATCTGCTTTTGTGTATACTGATGTATTGCCTTGTAGTATGTATGTTATATATACAAAATATTTTATTTTATTTATTGTTTTATTTTAATTTAGGTGAATACTGTACCTGGCATTTCTCCCCATGTTATCCCTCCCCACGCTCCCTACTCCCTGCGGTCTCTCCTTTACCCCTACTCAACTACCCCCAGTGTGTAATGCTCCTCTCCCTGAGTCCACGTGTTCTCATTGTTCAACACCCACCTATGAGTGAGAACACGCAGTGTTTGGCTTTCTGCTCTTGTGTCAGTTTGCTGAGAATGATGGTTTCCAGATTCATCCAAGTCCCTACAAAGGACACGATCTCATCGTTTTTTATGGCTGCGTAGCATTCTATGGTGTATATGTACCATATTTTCTTTGTCCAGTCTATCATTGATGGGCTTTTGGGTTGGTTCCAGGTCTTTGCTATTGTACACAGGGCTGCAATTAACATATGTATACGTGTCTTTATAGTAATACAATTTATAGTTCTTTGAGTATATACCCAGTAATGGGATTGCTGGGTCAAATGGAATTTCTATTTCTAGATCCTTGAGAAATCGCCACACTGTCTTCCACAATGATTGAACTAATTAACACTCCTACCAACTGTGTAAGAGTGTTCCTATTTCTCCACATCCTCTCCAGCATCTGTTGTCTCCAGATTTTTTAATGATCGCCATTCTAACTGGCGTGAGATGGTATCTCAATGTGGTTTTGATTTGCATTTCTCTAATGACCAGTGATGATGAGCATTTTTTCTTATGTTTGTTGGCCTCATATTTATCTTCTTTTGTAAAGTGTCTGTTCATATCCTTCACCCACTTTTGAATGGGCTTGTTTGTTTTTTTTTTCTTATAAATCTGTTTTAGTTCTTTGTAGATTCTGGATATTAGCCCTTTGTCAGATGGGTAGATTGCAAAAATTTTTTCCCTATCTGCTGGTTGCCAGTTCACTCTAATGATTGTTTCTTTTCCTGCACAGAAGCTCTGGAGTTTAATTAGATCCCATTTGTCTATTTTGGCTTTTGTTGCCAATGCTTTTGGTGTTTTCGTCATGAAGTCCTTGCCTATGCCTACGTGCTGAATGGTTTTCCCTAGGCTTTCTTCTAGGGTTTTTATGGTGTTAGGTCTTATGTTTAAGTCTTTAATCTATCTGGAGTTAATTTTAGTTTTTTTGAAAAGATAAAACTGACAAACCTTTAGCTAGACTAAGAAGAAAAGAGAGAAGACCAAATAAGTAAAATCAGAGATGAAAAATAAGACATTACAACGGATACAGAAGAAATTCAAAGGATTGTTAGTGGCTTCCATGAACAACTATATGCCAATACATTGGAAAATCTGAAAAAAATGAATACATTCCTAGACATATACCACCTACCAAGACTGAACCATGAAGAAATTCAGAATCTGAACAGACCAATCCCAAGTAATGAAATCAAAGCCATAATAACAATTCTCCCAGCAAAGAAATGCCTGGGGCCCAGTGGCTTCACTGCTAAGTTTACCAAACATTTAAAGAACAATTAATACCAATATTAACTCAAACTATTCCAAAAAATAGAGGAGGAGGGAATACTTCCAAACTTATCCTATATCCAGGCACCGTGGCTCATGCCTGTAATCCCAGCACTTTGAGAGGCTGAGGTGGGCAGATCACCTGAGGTCAGGAGTTCTACACCAGCCTAGACAACATGGGGAAACCCTGTCTCTACTAAAAATACAAAAATTAGCTGGGTGTAGTTGTACACGCCTGTAATCTCAGCTACTCAGGAGGCTAAGGCAGAAGAATCACTTGAACCTGGAAGGTGGAGGATGCAGTGAGCCAAGATTGTGCCACTGCACAAAGGGCCAATTTTTTTTTTTTTTAAACGGACTTTCGTTCTTGTTGACCAGGCTGGAATGCAATGGGGTGATCTCAGTTCACTGCAACTTCCGCCTCCTGGGTTCAAGTTATTCTCCTGCCTCAGCCTCCCAAGTAATTGGGATTAGGCATGTGCCACCATACCCAGCTAAGGCCCTTTTGGTCTTAAAGGGAAACAACCTTAGGCTTCTCAAGAAGTATCAAAGAAGTGGTGTGTGTCTGTAGGCTCATATCTGTAAGTCCAGCAATTTGGGAAACTGCTATCGGTGGACTGCTTGAGCCTAGAATTTCTAGACCAGCCTGGGCCACAGAAGGAGACCCTATCTCTACAAAAAATTTTAAAAAATTAGCTAGGTGTGGTGGTGTACCCCTGTAGCCACAGCTACTCCAGATGCTGAGTTGAGAAGATCACTTGAGCCTGGGAGAGTGAGGCTGTGGTGAGCTGTGATTACACTTCCTCATGCTGGCCTAGGTGACGGAGTGAGACCCTGTCTCAAAAAAAAAACAAAACAAAAAACAAGTATCAAATAACTGAAACTCACCAGATCACCACATCCATATGAGATGCTAGACTCCTCATATGTCATAATTGCTTCCTTACTCCTCCCTAGTTCCTGTTTTCCCACATATACGACATGTAGTTACATTTCTTCCCTGCTGTATAATCAGCAATTTTCGTCAGGGAGATAGTTTTTTTTTTTTTTTTGGAGACAGAGTTTTGCTCTTGTTGCCCAGGCTGGAGTGCAATGGCGCAATCTTGGCTCACTGCAAACTCCACCTCCCGGGTTCAAGCAATTCTCCTGCCTCAGCCTCCTGAGTAGCTGGGATTACAGGCATGTGGCACCATGCCTGGCTAATTTTTGTAGTTTTTTAGTAGAGACAGTGCTTCACCATGTTGGCAAGGCTGGTCTCAAACTCCTGACCTTGTGATCCACCCGCCTCAGCCTCCCAAAGTGCTGGGATTACAGGCGTGAGACACTGTGCCAGCCAGGGAGATAGATTTGAGACAGATCTCCCATCTCCTTGGCTGCAGAACCTGATTAAAGCATTCTTCCTGGGCAATACTTGTCTCAGTGATTGGCTTTCTGTGCCGCAAGCAGCAAGACCTAGACCAAACCCCTGGTGTGTGTGTGTGTGTGTGTGTGTGTGTGTGTGTGTTTTGAGACAGATTCTCTCTCTGTTGCCCAGACTGGAAAGCAGTGGCATGATCATGGAATGCAGTGGCATGATCAGCTCACTGCAACCTCTGCCTCCTAGGTTCAAGTGGTTCTCCTGCCTCAGCCTCCTGAGTAGCTGGGACCACAGGTGCATGTCACCATGCTCAGCTAATTTTTGTATGTTTAGTAAACACAGTGTTTCACCATGTTGGCCAGGCTGGTCTCAAACTCCTGAGCTCAAGTCATCCACCCACCTCAGCCTCCCAAAATGCTGGGATTATAGGTGTCAACCACGTGCCTGGTCTAACCCCTGGTGTTTTGATAACACCTTTTCTCTAAGGTCTAGGACAAGACAAGCATGACCACTTTCAGCACTGTTATTCAACATAGTAGTGGAAGTCCTAGCTATAGCAATCAGACAAAAGAAGGAAATAAAGGGAACGCAAAATTGAAAGGAAGAAGTCAAATTATTCTGTTTGCAGATGATAGGCTGTTATAGTTAGAAAAACCTAAGGACTCTACCAAAAAACTATTAAAACTGATAAAGTCAGTAAAGTTGCAGTATACAAAATCAACATTCAAAAAGCATTTCTTTCTTTCTTTTTTTTTTTTTTGAGATGGGGTCTTGCTCTTTCACCCAGCTGGAGTGCAGTGGTGCATTCGGCACACTGCAACCTCCGGCTCCTGGGTTCAAGCAATTCTCATGCCTCAGCCTCCTAAGTAGCTGGGATTACAGGCACATGCCAACACACCCAGCTGATTTATATAGTTTTAGTAGAGACAGGGTTTCACCATGTTGGCCAGGATAGTGGTCTTGATCTCCTGGCCTCATGATCCACCTGCCTTGGCCTCCCAAAGTGCCAGGATTACAGGTGTGAGCCACCGTGCCCAGCCAAGCAGCAGCATTTCCATATGCCAACAGTGAACATCTGAAAAAGAAATCAAGAAAGTAATCCCATTTACAATAGCTACAAATAAAATAAAACACTCAGGAACAAACTTAACCAAAGAAGTGAAAAATCTCTGGAATGAAAACTATAGAACACTGATACAAGAAGTTAAAAAGGACACATTAAAAAAAGTTATTCCATGTTCATGGATTGGAATAATCAATATTGTTAAGATGTCCATACTATCCAAAGCAATCTACAGATTCAATGCAATCGTTATCAAAATGCCAATGACATTCTTCACAGAAATTGAAAAAAACAAACCTAAAATTTATATGAAACCAGAAAAGATACAGAATAGCCAAGCTATCCTGAGTAAAAAGAATGAAACTGGAAGAATCACATTTTCTTACTTCAAATTATGTTACAGAGCTATAATAACAAAAACAATATGGTAGTGGCATAAAAACAGACACATAGACCAATGGAACAGAATAGAGAACCCAGAAATAAATCCATATATCTACAGTGAACTCATTTTGACAAAGGTGCCAAGAACATATACTAGGGAAAAGAGAGTCTCTTCAATGAAAGGTGCTTGGAAGACTATATATTCATATGTATAAGAATGAAACTAGATCCCTATCTCTTACCATATACAAAAATCAAATTAAAATCTATTAAAGATTTAAATCTAAGATCTCAAACTATGAAGCTATTAAAACAGGTAATCAAAGCAAAAATGGACAAATGGGAACACATCAAGTTAAAAAGCTTCTACACGGCAAAGGAAACAATCAACAAAGCGAAGAGACAACCCACAGAATGTGAGAAAATATTTGCAAACTATCCATCTGACAAGGGATTAATAATCAGAATATAGGCCAGGCACGGTGGCTCACACCTGTAATGCCAGCACTTGGGGAGGCTGAAGCAGGTAGATCACTTGAGGTCAGGAGTTCAAGACCAGCCTAACATGATGAAACCCCATCTCTACAAAAACAAAACAAAACAAAACAAACAAGCAAACAAAAATTAACCGAGTGTGATAGTTTGCAGCTGTAATCCCAGCTACTCAGGAGGCTGAGGCAGGGGAATTGCTTCAGGCCGGGAGGTGGAGGTTGCAGTGAGCCAAGATCAGGCCACTGCACTCTAGTCTGGGTGATAGAGCAAGAATCTGTCTCAATAGTAATAATAATAACCAGAATATATAAGGAGCTGAAACAACTCAGTAGAAAAAAAAATCTAATAATCCAATTAAAAATGGGCAAAAGGCCAGGCACTGTGGCTCATGCCTGTAATCCCAGCACTTTGGGAGGCTGAGGCGGGTGGATCACAAGGTCAGGAGTTCAAAACCAGCCTAGTCAAGATGGTGAAGCCCTGGCTCTACTAAAAATACAAAAATTAGCTGGGCACAACGGCAGGCACCTGTGATCCCAGCTACTCGGGAGGCTGAGACAGGAGAATCGCTCGAACCCCGGCTGCCAATGAGCCGGGTTGCAGTGAGCCAAGATCGTGTGCCACTGCACTCCAGCTTTGGTGACAGATTGAGACTCATTCTAAAAAAAAAAAAAAAAAAAAGATGGGCAAAATATCTGCATAGGCATTTCTCAAAAGACATACAAATGGCAAACAGGTATATAAAAAAGTGCTCAATATCATTGATCATTAGAGAAGTGCAAATTAAAACTACAATGAGAATCATATCACTTCAGTTAAAATGGCTTTTATCTAAAAGACAGGCAATAATGAATGCCAGCAAGAATCTGGAGAAAAGGGAACCCTTGTATGCTCTTGGTGGAAATGTAGTTAGTATAACTACTACATACAACACTTCAGAGGTTCCTTTTTTTTTTTCTTTTTCTTTTTTTTTTTAAAGACGGGGTTACGGCTGGTCCGAAGGTAGTGAGTTATCTCAATTGATTGTTCACAGTCAGTTACAGATCGAACTCCTTGCTCTACTCTTTCCCCCCTTCTCACTACTGCACTTGACTAGTCTTAAAAAAAAAAAAAAAAAAAAAAAAAGACGGGGTTTCACCGTGTTGGTCAGGCTGGTCTTGAACTCCGACCTTAGGTGATCCGCCCGCCTTGGCCTCCAAAGTGCTTGGATTACAGGCGTGAGCCACCACGCCCGGCCCAGAGGTTCCTAAACAAACAAAAATAGAGCTACTATAGGATTGAGCAATCCCACTGCTAGGGCTATACCCAACAGAAAGAAAATCAGTTTATCAAAGAGATATTGGCACTTCCATGTTTATTGGGGTCTATTCGCAATAGACAAGATTTGGAAGCTGCCTAAGTGCCCATCAACACAAAAGTGGATAAAGAAAATGTGGCACATACACACAATGGAGTACTATTCGGCCATAAGAAAGAATGAGATCCTATCATTTGCAACAACATAGATGGTACTGGAGATCATTACAGTAAATGAAATATGGCAGACATGGAATGGCAAACTTTGCATGTTCTCACTTATTTGTGGGAGCTAAAAATTTAATAATTTAACTCAAGGAGAAAGACAGTAGAATGATGCCTACCAGTGACTGGGAGGGTAATGGGGATGGAGGCAAGCATGGATAGTTAATGGGCATGAAAATATAGTTAGATAGAATGAATAAAATCTAGCATATGATAATACAAGATGATTAAAATTTAAAAAAAGAATTGTGTGTGATACTGAGTTTAGCATAGAAACAGATTTTAGACAGAATCAGCTTATAGATCATGAAATATATATGTACTTAGCCATGGACAATACTTCCATGTTAGTCCATTTTCTATTGCTGATAACAGAATACCTAAAACTCAGTCATTTATAAAGGAACAAAAATGTATTTCTTACAGTTCTGGAAGCTGAAAAGTCCAAGGTTGATGAGACACATATGATGAGGACCTTCTTGCTGATAGGGACTCTGATGGGGGTGCCTGTTGGCAGAGGGCATCACAGGTCGAGGAGGCTGACAGTGTTAGCTCAGGTCTCTTTTCCTCTTTTTTTTTCTTCTTTTTCTGTAGGGGACAGGGTCTCACTCATACCCAGCCTGGAGTGGAGTGGCATGATTCTTGGCTCACTGCAACCTCTGCCTCCTGGGCTCAAGTGATACTCCCACTTCAGCGTCCCAAGTAGCTGGGACCACAGGCATGCACAACCATATCCTGCTAATTTTTCTATTTTTTGTGCAGACAGGCTTTTGCCATATTGCCCAGGCTAGTCTCAAATTTCTCAGCTCGAGCAATCCCCCTACCACTCCTCAGCCTCCCACAGCGCTGGGATTACAGGCCTGAACAACCATACTTGGCCCTCTCTTCCTTTTTTTTTTTTTTTGAAACGGAGTGTCGCTCTTGTTGCCCAGGCTGGAGTGCAGTGGTGTAAGCTCGGCTCACTGCAACCTCCACCTCCTGGATTCAAGCAATTCTCCTGCCTCAGCCTCCCAAATAGCCAGTACTACAGGCAGATGCCACCATGCCCAACTAATTTTGTATTTTTATTAGAGACAGCATTTCACCATGTTGGCCAGGTTGGTCTCCAACTCCTGACCTCAAGTGACCTGTCCACTTTGGCCTCCCAAACTGGGATTATGGATGTGAGGCACCATGCCTGACCAGCCTCTCTTCCTCTTCTAATAAAGCCATCAGTCCCAGTCCAATAGTAACACATTAATCCATTCATGAGGCCTCACCTTTCAATATTGGCACATTGGGGATTAAGTCTTAACAAGTACTTTGGAGGGGACAAAACATTCAAATCATAGCAATTGCTTTCTCCTAACACTGATTCCTACAGTAAGGCTCTTCTGGTAATGTGAATGCTAGTTGTGTGTATAATAAAGTATATGGATACATTTGTTAAAGTTTTATTAATAACAACAAAATGCTGTAGTGGTTACATTAGATAAGAGCTGCTATGTAGAAGTCTCTTGAGTTTGCTTAGTGCAAGTCTGAACACCTTACAGAGCTCCAGTAAAGGTTTGACGCAGGAAGATTTTAGACAGAATCTACTTATGCATTGTGAAATCTGTGTATTTACCCATTGACAACCGTGGCAGCAAACCTGAGGATAATACTCTGGTTTTGAGAGTGTTCTCCAAAAAAGATAATATCCTGGTGATTCAAATCTCTGACGGCTGGGTGCGGTGGCTCATGCTTGTAATCCCAGCACTTTGGGAGGCCAAGACGGGCGGATCACCTGAGGTCAGAGTTTGAGAACAGCATGACCAATATGGAGAAACCCCGTCTCTACTAAAAATACAAAAAAAAAAAAAATTAGCTGGCCATGGTGGTACATGCCTGTGATCCCAGCTACTCGAGAGGCTGTGGCAGAATTGCTTGAACCCAGGAGGCTGAGGTTGCGGCAAGCCAAGATCGCACCATTGCACTCCAGCCTAGGCAGCAAGAGCAAGACTCTGTCTCAAAAAAAAAAAAAAAAAAAAAAAACCTCTTACATCACAGTCCAAACACCTTATTCATCTGTGAGTATAATTATTCTCAGATATAGGTCCTACCAGGCTCCATTTGACTTGTTATTCACTGTTCCTTTTCACAAACCTTAGAACTGAAGAAAATTTTAGGCCAGGTGTGGTGGTTCACACCTGTAATCCCAGCACTTTAGGAGGCTGGTGTGGGTGGATTGCTTGAGCCCAGGAGTTTGAGACCATCCTGAGCAACATGTTTAAATCACATCTCTACAAAAATTTGCTCAGGGTGGTAGTGTGCATCTGTAGTCCCAGCTATTTGAGAGGCTGATGTGGTAGAATCGCTTGAGCTCAGGGAGATCAAGGCTGTAGTAAGCCATGATTGTGCTATCGTACTCCAGCCTGTGTGACAGAGTGAGACCCTCTCTCTAAAAAAAAAAAAAAAGAAAAATTTTAGAAGCAAATATATTAGTGCCAGGAATCAATCTCTTGCCCCACAAAAATTTTTTATTTGTAGAGCAACCACCTCAAAACTCTTGTTCTTCAAGTCTGATCTAGATCTTTGGGGCTGAGCTCTGTTATGAAGTAATGTTCTAAGAAACAATAATCTCATTTTCTTATTGACCAAAAAGAAAAAAAACATATATAAGGCTTGGCACAATGACTCAGGCCTGTAACTCCAGCCTTTTGGGAGGCTGAGACGAGAGGATCACTTGAGCTCCGGAGTTTGAGACCAGCCTGGGCAATACAGTGAGACGTGGTCTTTCTTGAAAAAAAAAAAAAAAAGACATATATATTTAAAAACATCAGATTAGAAGAATGAGTGGTAAAAACATTACTTAGAAACAAATATATTGGGCCAGGCGCGATGGCTCATGCTTGTAATTCCAGCACTTTGGGATGCCAAGGCAGACGGATTACCTGAGGTCAGAAGTTTGAGACCAGCCTGGTCAACATAGTGAAACCCTGTCTCTACTAAAAATACAAAAATTAATTGGATGTGGTGGCAGGTGCCTGTAATCCCAGCTACCTGGGAGGCTTGAACTCTAAAGGCGGAGGTTGCAGTGAGCCGAGATTGCACTATTGCACTCCAGCCTGGACAAGAGTGAGAAACTCTGTCTCAAAAAAAAAAAAGTAACTGTATCACCTTAAGTATTTGTTAAAAGAATGAAAATAGGCCAGGCGTGGTGGCTCATGCTTGTAATCCCAGCACTCTGGGAGGCCAAGGGAGATGAATCACCTGAGGTCAGGAGTTTGAGACCAGCTTGGCCAACATGGTGGAACCTTGTCTCTACTAAAAATGCACAAATTATATGGGTGTGGTGGCACACACCTGCAACCCTTGCTGCTTGGGAGGCTAAGGCAGAATTGCTTGAACCCGGGAGGTGAAAGCTGTGTTGAGCCGAGATTGCATCACTGCACTCTAGCCTGGGTGACATAGTGAGACTTCTTCATCTCAAAAAAAAAGTATGAAAATATACTCATCTGGCAGGGGAGATACCATGATCACGAAGGTGGTTTTCCCATTGTGAGGCTTATCCATTGCACTATGGATGTGCTGACTTTTGCAATTTCCTCATTAAAAAAAAAAAAATATATATATATATATATGAAAATAAATGAGCTAGACATCTACCATCAAAAGAAGTTAGAAAAAGAATAGCAAACTAGGTACGGTGACTGACACCTGTAATCCCAGCAATTTGGGAAGCTGAGGTGGGAGGATCTCTTGAGCCCAGGAGTCCGAGACCAGCCTGGGCAACATAGTGAGACCACATCTCAAAAACAACAAAAAAATTTGTTTCATTTTTTTGAGATGGAGTTTCACTCTTGTTGCCCAGGCTGGAGTGTAATGGTGTAATCTAAGCTCACTGCAACCTTGGCCTCCTGGGTTCAAGTGATTCTCCTGCCTCAGCCTCCCAAGTAGCTGGGATTACAGGCATGTGCCACCACGACCAGCTAATTTTGTATTTTTAGTATAGGTAGGGTTTTTCCATATTGGTCAGGCTGGTTTTGAACTTTTGACCTCAGGTGATCTGCCTGCCTTGGCCTCCCAAAGTCCTGGAATTACAGGCGTGAGCCACTGCACCTGGCCAAGAAAAAAATTTTTTTAGAGACAGAGTCTTGCTATGTTGCCTGGGCTGGATTTGAACTCCTGGCCTCAAGCTACCTGCTCAACCTGGCCTCCCAAAGTGCTGGTATTACAGGTGTGAGCCATGGCACTTTACCTAAACTCAGTTTTGAAATAGGTGGGTGTCCCTAAAGACTTTGGTATATCTTCAAAGGTCTATTGGATAAATGCTAAAATACTCTTTATAAAGAAATACTATTCACAAAAGATTTCAAGTAATAGACTTATTATTTGAATAGTGTAAAATGTAATCTGCTTTCTAACCAATGAAAGAAAAACTTCCAAAAAAGTCATGAAACTAGCCAATACCTTGAACAAAGAAAAACATGAAACTAAGTAAATATTATGATTATGTACTCCAAATCCCAAAAAACACAGACCGTCATTACAAGCCAAATCATTCTTAAAGCTGGTTGTTGCAGGTTACTAAAATGCATAAAACAAAATCTTTACTTTTCAGACTAACAGAAAGGAAATAAAACAACTCCAATAAGAAAGCTAACTTAAGTTTCAAGGGAAACAGACCATACTGATGACTTTAAAGTTTTTCAAGGAATTTATGGAAACAGAACATCTATATCTTGATTTTTATGGCAAATGAGTTTTGTGTTCACTTTTGAAGCTTATGTGTCTTGTGATGTATAGCTCAGAAAGACAGACAATAACATTCATGGGACCCACAGAACTTTAAACTGATCCTAAAGCATAAAGCAAAATTCTGAGACAAATTAGTTTAAGAATGCAAATATATTTTGGTTTAGAATATAAAACAAAAATTATCACAATTAGGATATGACTGAAGTTTGAGTAAAATTTTTTTAGTCTACTTCATACATAATATTGCTCATTTAACAATATGTATAACAAGGATAGGCATCAGAAAACAATAGAGCAATAGTTAGTCTATTACTGCTAGAAATTAATAAAACTAGTGATTTGGATGTAATATTGTTTGATGTGTCATTATGTAATAAAAGAAGATAGAAAATTTTGCTGTAAAACATTCCTCAGAAAGATAGAAACTGGCTAGGCAGATGAGTATATATCTCAATGAATTTCTATATACATCTCCTTACTAAATCACAAACACAAAAACAACATTAATATATTTACATATATATACTAGACAAAAATGAATTCACTTTCCCTAGAAAAATCATACTTATTAAGAAAACATTAATAGACATCAAAGAATAAAAAGCAAGGCCCTCAAAAAAATGGCAACCATTTCAATAGCTGAGTGCTATTGCTTTCTCTTTGTTTTTTCAGACATGTTCTTGTTCTGTTGCCTAGGCTGGAGTGCAGTGGCATGGTCTTAGCTCACTGCAACCTCTTCCTCCTGGACTCAAGTGATCCTTCTGCCTTAAACTTCCAAGTAGCTGGGACCACAGGTGTGAGCCACCATGCCTGACTAATTTTTGTATTTTTTTGTAGAGATGGGGTTTCGTCATGTTGCCCAGGCTAGTCTCAAACTCCTGGACTCAAGCTATCTGCCTATCTTGACCTCCCAAACTGCTGGGATTGCAGGTGTGAGCCACCTACCGCGTCTGGCCCTGCTTTCTCTTAATAGCATTTTAGTAATGGAGAAAAAAGATGAATAGTTTGTAGACAGATACATCTCTACTGAAGAAATAATGGCTAGGCAGAAGCCAGGCTACTTTAAAATCATAGTTCTATCTATGGGATTTATGGCTGAGTGCTACTGCTTTCTCTCTTTTTGTTTTAGTGTGTGAAAACAAAAAGAAATTTTGTGGGAAAATGGCTAATGTTTTTGTCAGTGGTAACACTTCCTCTTATATGCAAAAGTTAATCCTTAGGGCTTGTACTAAAGCAGAAAGCACTAGTTTAGTTAGGAGAAATTTTTCCTCAGTGTCCTCTGACTTAAACCTTTGGTACAAAGATGAGTAAGTTGATAACAGGCCTTTCATCATTCCAGTCTTTATCAGCATCATTCTGCAGAGATCTGAAAAGCATACAGATTAACATCATCAGAAGGAATTTTACTCGGCTTGTAATGACCTAAAGACAAAGGCTACAGAGCAATGGGATCCTGATATAATATCAACGACATTCCGCTGGGTTGTTCTAATGGTAGTCCAAGGGTCTAGTGGTAGAAGTGGCAGTCCTGAAGCAGATCTTGGTAAATTTGCTTGACTACATTCTTCAGGTAGTTGTTCTCCCGGGGCACTTTAGATAGAATGGTAGCAATATCATCTTGGCTGGAAAGAACAAAGGTTCATCAATTTTTCTTTTTAAATCTTACACTTGTCTCCAATTCAGTGGAATTTATGTTCTTGGTCTCTCAGTTTCCTAGGAAGCACAAATGAGTATTTCTGAAAATAACCAGACTGTTCATTTTGAAATGGGATTTGAAGAGGGCCTAAGAATCAATTCTATATGTAATTGTGAAGTATCTTAACCTAGCTACTTTCGTTGGTCATAAAAAATCTTAGTCTTGGATTTTGCTGACAAATGTAAGGTTAGCACATTTTTTTCCCCTGAAACAGGGTCTTGCTGTTGCCCAGGCTGCAGTGCAGTGGCATGATCTCGGCTCACTGCAACTTCCATCACTGAGGTTCAAGCAATTCTGTCTCAGCCTCCTGAGTAGTTGGGATTACAAGTGCCTGCCACCATACCTGGTTATTTTTTTTTTATTTTTTTATTTTTAAGACAGAGTCTCACTCTGTTGCCCAGGCTGGAGTGCAGTGGTGTGACCCTGGCTCACCGCAACCTCTGCCTCCTAGGTTCAAGTGATTCTCCTGCCTCAGCCTCCCTAGTAGCTGGAACTATAGGCTCCCACCACCACACCAAACCAATTTTTCTATTTTTAGTAGAGACAAGGTTTCATCATGTTGGCCAGGCTGGTCTTGAACGCCTGACCTCAGGTGATCACTCACCTTGGTCTATTTTTTGTATTTTTAGTAGATACAGGGTTTCACCATGTTGGCCAGGCTGTTCTCAAACTGCTGACCTCATGATCTGCCTACCTCAGCCTCCCAAAGGGCTGGGATTACAGGCGTGAGCCACTGCACCCAGCCTAGGTAAGCACATTTTTTAAATTTTTATTTTTTATTTTTTTGTTTTTTTTTTTAAAGATGAGGTTTCACCATAATGGCCAGGCTGGTCTTGAACTCCTTACATCAGGTGATCCACCCACCTCGGCCTCCCAAAGTGCTAGGATTACAGGTGTGAGCCACTGCGGCCGGCTGTGAGCACATTTTTAACTCTGCTATCTTCCAATCTGTCAGCTGTGTGTCTAAAAAGTCACAAAATACATCATAGCCTAGGAGGAATCAGACATTTTTAGGTCTGGTTCCACAGACTCTGTTTTGTTTTGAGACAGTGGCATGATCTTCACTGATGGCAATCTCTACCTCCCAGTCTCAAGCAATCCTCCCACCTCAGCCTCAGGATTAGTGGGACTAAAGGTGCTCGCCAACACACTCAGCGAATTTATGTATGTTTAGTAGAGGTAGTGTTTCACCATATTGGCCAGGCTGGTGTGGAACTCCTCAGCTCAAGTGATCCGCCCACCTTGGCCTCCTAAAGTGCTGGGCTTACAGGCGTGAGCCATCATATCCACCCCTAACTCTGTTTTTAAGGCCATAAAAGTTGTTTACATATTATCTGTACTATTCTTATATTGAATTTTTTCCTTCTTGATTCATATTTTAAGTTGGAATGTTCAAAAAGTGACGCAGGTATAAAAGAACAGACCAATGGTCTCCAGCATCCACTGGAGATAGCAATGAAGGTCACTGACTTTAAGAAAAAATTCTTCAAAATGAAGTCAGAGAACTGACTTTTAGCTCCACTATGATCCACTGATCTGCTGACCACTTTGAGGAATCTTTCAAATAAAAGAAACAACATTAAAAAGTAGTCCAGTGTCTTAGCCTGTTGGCCCTTTACTCACCTAGTGTTCCCAATATGATTCCGAATGGTGAAAGGTAATGGTACAGATGGATAATGGGCTGAGAGAAACAAAGTTATTTCAAACTTTGCAAATGCTGCAGAGCTAGAGAATAAAAATCTCAATCTGTAAAAGACAAAATCCATAATTAAAGATGCAATACAATAATAGCATGAAACACAGTTTCTTTTTTTTAAGATGAAGTCTTGCTGTGTCACCCAGGCTGGTGTGCACAAAATCTTAGCTCACAGCAACCTCCACCTCCCAGGTTCTAGCGATTCTCCCGAGTAGCTGGGATTACAGGTGTGCGACATCACACTCAGCTAATTTTTGTATTGTTAGTAGAGATGGGGTTTCACCTTGTTGGCCACATTGTCTTGAACTCCTGACCTCAAGTGATCTGCCTGCTTCACCTCCCAAAGTGCTGGAATTACAGGCATGAGTTACTGAGCCCAGCCAAAAACCAAGGATTTCTCCATGTTGGCCAGGCTGGTCTCAAACTCTTGGCCTCAAGCGATTAGCCCACCTTGGCCTCCCAAAGTGCTGGGATTACAGGTGTGGGCCACCATGCCTGGCCCATTATTTCTTGTCCTTATCTAGTAAGCAAGGGAAAAACATCTGGAACAAGGTATTATAATGACTGCTTTTTCATTGCTAGTTATGAAATGCATTAATATATTCATTTAAGGCCAGGCGCAGTGGCTCATGCCTATAATCCCAGCACTTTGGGAGGCTGAGGTGGGCGGATAATGAGGTCAGGAGTTCAAGACCAGCCTGGCTAAGACACCAGCCTGGTCAATATTGTGTAATGGTGAAACCCCCTCTACACTAAAAATACAAAAATTAGCTGGGCATGGTGGTGGGAGCCTGTAATCCCAGCTACTTGGGAGGCTGAGGCAGAATTGCCTGAACCCAGAAGGTGGAGGTTGCAGTGAGCTGAAGATTACGCCACTGCACTCCCGCCTGGGTGACACAGCGAGACTCTGACTCAAAAAATATGTATATATTCTTTATTATATATTATTATTTTTATTAAATAAAATGAATATATATATTCATTTAATAAACTGTTGACCAAATACTTACTGTTGGGATGAACTGTATTCCCCAAAATTCATATGTTGAATTCCAAAACCCTAATACCTCAGAATGTAATCTTATTGGGAAATTAGGTCACTACACAAGTAACATGTTAAGATGAAGTCCTACTACAGTAAGGTGGGCCCCTAATCCACTATGACTAGTGTCCTTATAAAAAGGGGAGGCAGGGTGTGGTGGCTCACGCCTGTAGTCCCAGCACTTTGGGAGGCAGAGGTGGGTGGATCACAAGGTCAGGAGATCAAGACCATCCTGGCCAACACGGTGAAACCCCATCTCTATAAATTAAAAAATAAATAAATAAAATAAAAAGGGCAAATGTGGGCTGGTTGTGGTGGCTCACATCTGTAATCCAGCACTTTGGGAGACTGAGGTAGGTGGATCATGTGGTCAGGAGTTTGAGACCAGCCTGGCCAACATGGTGTAACCCCGTCTCTACTAAAAATAACAAAAATTAGCCAGGTGTGGTGGCAGGTGCCTGTAATCCTAGCTACTCTGGAGGCTGAGGCAGGAGAATCACTTGCATCCAGGAGACGGAGGTTGCAGTGAGAAGAGACTGTGCCATTACACTCTACCCAGGGTGACAGAGCAAGGGCAACAGAGCAAGACTCTGTCTCAAAAAAAAAAACAACAAAAGGCAGAGGGGTGGGGAATGTGAATGCAGACATGCACAATGAAAGAATACCATGTGAAGATGAAGACAGAGATCAAGGTTATGCATTTACAAGCCAAGGAATGCCAAAGATTGCCAGCAAACCACCAGACATTGGGAACTGGGAGAAGGTATGGAAGATTCCTTCTAACAGCCCTCAGAAAGATTCTAACAGCCCTCAGAAAGAACAACACCGCTTACACCTTGATCTCAGACTTCCAGCCTCCAGAACCGTAAGACAATACGTTCCTGTTGTTTAAAGTACCCAATTTGTAGTACTCTGTCATGGCAGTCCTTAAGAACTAATACACTTACTCAGTATTATTAACATCTATGTTCATTAGGTTATAATTTGGTCCCCATGTCTTTAAAAACTCAATCTCCTCTCCAAGGAGTCTGCAGTGGTTCACTACCAGTGAGAATTCTTGAAGCATCTAGAAAAAATGGAAAGGAAAATCCAATGAAATTATAAAAACATTTCAATGCTTAGTGGCTCATTTATAAAGAACTAAAACAAGTTAAACAATTGAATACATTTATCATTTCAGGATCCACTATTATCTATGTAAAGTTTCAATTCTGCGTTTTTTTGGAAAGATAATACAAATTTTCCTTTAAATACTTCAATCAGACTTTACCTTGGGTACCTGATGCTGTGTTGTACATGTCTTCTTCCAGGATTCCTTTTCCTCAATGTACTGGAAAATAAGCTTATGAACTAAAAGGGAGGAAGGAGGAGCTTTATCCTCTGGGGAAGGAAAAAAAAAGCAAAAGTAGGTTATTACTCATGATTCATATATTTTATATAAGCAAAATATACCATAATATATGCTAGAAATACTCTCGAACTACCAGGTATCTAAGTATTCTCTCCTATTGTTTTTTTTTGAGATGGAGTCTCACTCTGTCACCCAGGCTGGAGTGCAGTGGCGCAATTTCGGCTCACTGCAACCTCTGCCTCCCAGGTTCAAGCGATTCTCTTGTCTCAGCCTCCTGAGTAGCTGGGAGTACAGGCACATGCCACCGCGCCCAGCTAATTTTTGTATTTTTAGTAGAGACGGGGTTTCAACATCTTGGCCAGGCTGATCTTGAACTCCTGACCTCGTGATCCACCCGCCCTGGCCTCCCAAAGTGCTGGGATTACAGGTGTGCGCCACCGCACCCAGCCCTATTTTTTTTTTTTTTTTTTTTTTTTGAGACAGAATCTCACTTTGTCACCCAGGCTAGAGTGCAACGGCATAGTCTTGACTCACTATAGCCTCTGCCTCCTGGGTTCAAGCTATTCTGCCTCAGCTTCCCAAGTAGCTGGGATTACAGGCGAGCGTCACCACGCCTGGGTAATTTTTGTATTTTTTAGTAGAGATGGGGTTTCACTATATTAGCCAGGTTGGTCTCAAACTCCTGGCCTCGTGATCTGCCCTTCTCAGCCTCCCAAAATGCTGGGATTACAGGTGTGAGCCACGAAGCCTGGCCACTTTTTTTTTCTTTTGTAGTCTTGCTCTGTCACCCAGGCTGGAGTGCAATGGCGAGATCCTGGCTCACTGCAACTTCCACTTCCCGGGCTCGAGCGATTCTTCCACCCTAGCCTCCCAACTAGTTGGGATTACAGATGTCTGCCACCACACCGGGATAACTTTTGTATTTTTAGTAGAGATGGGGTTTCACCATGTTGGGCAGGCTGGTCTTGAACTCCTGACCTTAGGTAATCCACCTGCCTCAGCCTCCCAAAGTGCTGAGATTATTACAGGCATGAGCCACCATGCCTGGGCGTATTCTCTCCATTCTTATTTTCTTCCTTTCTTTTTGAGACTCGTCTTCCTCTGTTGCCAGGCTAGAATGCAGTGGTGCAATCTCAGCTCACTGGAATCTCCCCCTCCTGGGTTCAAGAGATTCCCCTGCCTCAGGCTTTTGAGTAACCAGGATTACAGGCATGAGCCACCACACCAGTTAATTTTTTGTATTTTAATAGAGATGGGGTTTTGCTATGTTGACCAGGATGATCTCGATCTCCTGACCTTGTGATCTGCCCATCTTGGCCTCCCAAAGTGCTGGGATTACAGGCATCAGCCACCATGCCTGGCCTCCACTCTTACTTTCAAACATGATTATAACGTATATGGTGAAGATAAGCATTTCTACAAAAACTCAAGCCTGTATCACATATAGGAACAGTACTTAAGAGTGTGGGTTTACATGTAACACAAACCTGAGTTTAAATCCTGGCTTTCTTTCATACCTGAGTGACCCTAGACACAACACTTAAGTTTTTTCTGTAGTTTCCTAACTTGTAAAATGGAGAACAATTCACATGGACTTCAGAGTGTTAATACACAGGCCCAGTACAAACTAAGTGTGGATAATTTTTATATTATGAAAATAGCTACTATTAATCATTGCTCGAGACCTAGTAATCTTGTTTTTTAAATCTTTTTTTTTTTTCCCCAAGACCAGAGTCTTGCTCTGTCACACAGGCTGGAGTGCAGTGGCATGATCTCGGCTCACTGCAACCTTCGCCTCCCAGGTTCAAGCAATTCTCCTGCCTCAGCCCCCTGAGTAGCTGGAATTACAGGCACCCGCCACTGCACCCAGCTAATTTTTGTATCCTTAGCAGAGACGAAGTTTCACCAGGTTGGCCAGGCTGGTCTTGAATTCCTGACCTTGTGATCCGCCTGCCTCGGCCTCCCAAAGTGCTGGGATTACAGGCGTGAGCCATCGTGCCTGGCCAAAAAAAAGTTTCTTTTAAAATCTACCCCAAATTTGGAACATTACTCAAGCAGTTTTATGTCTAATACACATTTCTAAGAAAACATTATTACTGTTGTTGTTGCTTATATTTAACATACTTTGTTAAAGAGTTCTCAAGGAGCAATTTATACCTGTATATCACCAATAAATAAATATTTATTTATTTTGAGATGGAATCTCACTCTGTGGCCCAGGCTGGAGTGCAGTTGTGGAATCTTGGCTCACTGCAACCTCCGCCTCCAGGGTTCAAGGGATTCTCTTGCCTCACCCTCTTGAGTAGCTTGGACTATAGGCATTCACCACCACACCTGGCTAATTTTTGTATTTTTACAGGGTTTCACCTTGTTGGCCAGGATGGTCTCCAACTCCTGACCTCATGTGATCCGCCTGCCTCAGCCTTGAAAAGTGCTGGGATTATAGGTGTGACCCACAGCGCCTGGCCAAATTTATTTTTTAATTAAAAAAAAAAACTCTTTTATTTTTGTAGAAACAGGGTCTTGCTATGTTACCTAGGCTGGTCTCAAAGTCCTGAGCTCAGCCCACCTTGGCCTCCCAGAGTGCTGCAATTACAGGCGTGAGCCACTGCACATGGCCCAACAAATTTTTATTTTTATTTATTTATTTTTGAGACAGGGTCTCACTATGTCACCAGGCTGGAGTGCAGTGATGTGATCTTGGCTCACTACAACCTCCACCTCCCAGGTTCAAGCAATTCTCCTGCCTCTGTCTCCAGAGTAATTGGGGCTACAGGCAGGCGCCACCAGGCCCAGCTAGTTTTTGTATTTTTAGTAGAGGTGGGGTTTCACTATGTTAACCAGGCTGGTCTCGAACTCCTGACCCCACGTGATCTGCCCGACGTGGCCTCCCCAAGTGCTGGGATTACAGGCATGAGCCACAGTCCCCAGCCCCAACAAATTTTTAGAGGCTTAAATGTTTTCAACTTACCGTCTAACAGAGGTTGAAAATTCACATCAGTAATCTTCCTATAACGGTTGTCCAGGAAAGGGAGACCAACTAGAAAGAATCAGAATAATGCTACATGATTGATATATATATTTTTTAACTACTTGATTTGAAGCCACATAAAACACAGTACTTTAGAATCCTATTCCTTCTATGTAGCTTAGTTTTTTTCACAGGAAGTTGAAGGTTTATCCTTGAATCATTATTCTCTGTATATCATAAAGGCTCCTTTGAGACTGTTCAACTACATTGATTGGTAGGTCTTTCAAGGATATTTAATATGTAGTACACAGCTATCTTTGTTAAGGCCTCTTCTCTTAACCCCTAACTTCTGTGCAAAGATAAATTTATTTTTTAGGAATTGTATATTTTTTTAAAAAAGGCTATAACCTCCCTACATCATCTATAGTCCTTGTATAAACACAGTAAAAATGAGTTATGCTTTTAGCATTGCTATAACATATTTTAGGTAGCTGAGATAGCTGCTCACTCCTCCAGACTAGGGTTATCTCTGTCTCTTAAATTGATTCTTTTCTGTTTGTTGAATGCTTTGTTAAATATTTTCTATGTGTTAGGCACCATGGACACCATGAGAAAAACAGATATACTCAACCTGTGCCCTCAAGAAGTTTACAATTCAGGGAGACATACAGATAACTGCACTAATAAACACAGTAAGAACTACAATCTATAGTAAGCACTATTAAGGAAAACCACAGGACGCAAGGGGAACATATAATAGGTGAGAAAGTGATCAGTGAGGCTGGGTGAGGTGGCTCATGCCTGAAATCTCAGCACTTTGGGAAGCTGAGGCGGGCGGATCATGGGGTCAAGAGATGGCCAACATGGTGAAACCCCATCTCTATTAAAAATACAAATATTAGCTAAGCATGGTGGCATGTGCCTGTAGTCCTAGCTAACTGGGAGGCTGAGGCAGGAGAATCACTGAACTCAGGAGGCGGAGGTTGCAGTGAGCTGAAATTGTGCCACAGCATTCCAGCCTGGCGATAGAGCAACACTCCGTCTCAAAGAAAAAAAAAAAAAAAAAAAAAAAGAAAGTGATCACTGAGAGTTGAGCTCTTAAAATTATTAGTAGGAGTTCATTAGTGAATTGGGGAAAAAGAGCTCTCAGGCATAAGAAACAACAGCATGAAGGTGTTGAGACAGGATGAATACGACTGAGCAGGAAAGACCACAATCATTTAAGGAAATAAAAGAAGTCTACTGTGGCCAACATGCAGAGGTAGGAAGGTAGTATGAGATAGGAAAAGGAGAAAAATTCAATTCCGGCAGGGCTTCACAGGCTAGATCAAATACTTTGATCATTAGCCTAAGAGTAGTAGGTGCAGAGTCAAATTTTCAATAATCACTATAGCTTCATAGCTTCAGGGAGAAGAAGATCCATAAAGTCCAGTTGGAATGTTACTGCAGTCATCTAGGTTAGACATGATTATTGACAGAATAGATGAAAAACAGTGGATGAGTATTAGGAAATTAAAACCAGTAGGTTGGGTGCTGTAATCCTAGCACTTTCGGAGGCCAAGGTGGGAGAATCACTTGAGGTCAGGAGTTCAAGACCAGCCTGGCCAACATGGTGAAACCCCATCTCCACAATATATACAAAAATTAGCTGGGCGTTGTGGTGCATGCCTGTAACCCAGCTACTTGGGAGGCTGAGGCAGAAGAATCCCTTGGACCGGCAGCAGAGGTTGCAGTGAGCAGAGATTGCACTAGTGCACTCCAGCCTAGGTGGCAGAGTAAGTGAGACTCTGTCTCAAAAAAACAAAACAAAAACCGTTTATCTTACTGATGATTTGAATATGTACATCGAGGGAGAAAGAGGTATAGAGTGATTCCTCAGTTTTAACTTTGAACCTGTACAGAAGGTAATGCTAGTCATTGAGAAAAGAAACTTTCAAGGAGAATTGGTTTTAGAGTCCCAGAGATTGTGAAGATCCTAAATTCCAAAACGGCCATGTTTGCCCCTGGTTGGCCATGTTGAAGCTGAATGGTTAAAGAGAAAAGACACTTGACAATTAGGAGACTCCAACAAAACAGGTGGGCCTCTGTCCAGTTACCATATAGTGATTTCTACCCTATACGGTGATTTCACCCTTTTAGATGAAAAACCCACCTATACACACAATTTGCAAATAAATTGTTAGGGCCTCACTCTTAAGTTAAAAAAGAAAAAGAAAAAAGAAAAAAAAGAAGAAGCACTAGCCATAGCCGTTAAGAGTAAATTCTCCTATTCTCTATAACGTAAGATGGAGATGAAAAGAAGCTCACAGTAAACAGAAATGAGTAGCATGTTTATCCATTATTTGGATAGCAAAATTTTTAGCATTTAATGTAATTCAACAAAGGGCAACATTCACTAACTGCATTTTTATTTTCTTTACAAAATAAAATTCTGCTATCACTAAAGATGACTCTTCTAAGACTTTCAGCAGTGCTCTCATCAAGTTAATAGTTATCAGTATAGCAAAATAAAGATTTGAATCTTTAGTTAGTATAGCCATTCATTTTTCTGTAGAGAATTATCTCACTTTGGCTCCTTACCAACTGACTCTCCAAAGGTAATGGTGAGTTCTATCGAGTCATAAACAAAGGTGAAAACAGCTTGATCATCACTCCACTCAACAACATCCCACTCAGACAAGCTGAAGAGAGATAAATAAGATTTTTAAAAAGCATTTTTGAAATCAAGATAAAACCAAACTTCTGAAACCACCCAAACAGTACCAATAGCAGCTGCTAATGTTTTTCCACTGGACTGGGAGACAATCAATATTTTAATTCAAATATTGAATGTCCAAACTTAAGCTTTTGAAAGAAATAAGAACCCAATTTTGAGTTGTATATCGGAGAAACACCAAGTCTAGGCAATGAATGATGTAAAATACTGAAAAATTATAAGTCCATAGTTCTTCTATTTTCAGCTTACTGCTGAGTACACTGACTCTTTTTGAGACTGCACTGTATAGGTTAAAAACAGCAACACATTAAAAATACATCAACTGCTCCAGTAGGTTCAGACAACCAAAAGGTACAGATTAAAACACAAACAAATGACACTTGGATTTCCTTACCTCAACTGATCCAGTAGCTCTTCAGTTCTATTTGTTTGTTTTTGCATAAAGTCTATTTGAGCAAGGGTCTGCTCTTTTTGTACCTCCACTTCTAAGAGATTTCTGCAAATAAAAGCAGGTATTCACAGTGAGATAAGTCTTTTCTTAGAGAATTCAGACTCTATCAATATAAAAGGTTTATGATAAGAAGTCACATGCTACATGACTCCCCATTGAGGTAATAATGTTAGGTGTATGACATCCATTTCTGCATTCTTAGTTTAGGGTTTTGTTGTTGTTTTTTTTTTTTTTAAATAAGCATTAATCTGGAAGTGTGTCTACCTGGGAAAGGCATAAATCATTGTGTTTCAATTAGGATCCATGAAGATATCCTTGGGATTCACATGTTAAGATAATTATTAAATATTACATTTTTATTTTTGATAAAGAGCAAAAATATAAAAATATAAGCATAATGTAGATCATAAGATCTACCTTAAAACTGAGACATGTCACAGTTAATTTCAGCCAAACACTATCCCCTGTCAAATCAATGTTGTCAACTAGAATTTTAGAGATTTAGTCATTATTTCTATTTACATGATTTTAGACTGACAGCTGAATAAGAGTCACAGGCCTAAGAAATATATACTTCATTTTACACTTGTTTATTTTTATATTTATTAAACAAAAAGAATACTGGTAGTATTCAAGCTTGAGAAACACTGTTTTGGATAAATGCCCTGTAAACAGTAAGTGCTGCAAAACTATTGTTGACTAAGATGGACTCTAGAGTTCCATTCAAAGTGGAGAAGCCCTGAATTAGCCTAAGTCAAGACTCATGTTCCCAGTCCTGTCAGTGTCTGGAAGCAGGAAGTCATCTAGACTTCTGTAGACTGGCATTATATTTTCTGACAATTGGATTGAAAGCTGACCTTTGAAACTCCTCTTCTTCAGTTTTCAGCTGTTCCAGTTCTTTGGAAAAAGAAAAAAAAAAAAAAACAGAATAAACACATTAGAATGTTGCCAAAAAAATAATCTGTTTTACTGAAAAGTCTATCTGACTTAATCTCATCTAAGTATATAAACAAACTCAGAACAGAAGGGCTTTCCCCCCACACCCATTTATCTCCTTAACTACTTCAATTACCTTTCTCTGCAGTTCTCATTTCAGAATCCCATTCTTCCACAAGATTGTCTTTCTCTTCATCCACCAAATTCTTAGTTTCTAAAGTAGACAACACGTGTTACAATAATTCAGTAAAAAAGAAAACAAAATAAGGAAAAAATAGAACTATTCAGCAAAAACTTTCTCTTCATCCTCCGCATTCTTAGTTTCTAAAGTAGACAACATGTGTTAGAATAATTCAATAAAAAATAAGTAAAACAGAAAACAAAATAAGGAAAAAAAGAATAATTCAGTCAAAAACAATTTACTAAACAACAAGAGATTGTTTCTTTAGTAGTAGGAAGTTTAGAGGTTCCAGTCTGATGGCTTCTATTTTTTTCTGTGAAAGAGAAAGTAAGGTAGTCAACAAATGGGTAAAGTTCAGACTATGGAATTCATGTACTCATTGTCAATTCAGTGACGAAAACATGTACTAGGCACTTATTCTGTATGAAACTAGGGACTCTCAAGGATATGCAGAAAAAGAAGAGCTAATGCTTGCCTCCACAGAGATCATAATTTAATCAGTAAGAAAAACTATCCAAATAACTATAATACAAGTAGATGATGTGATGAGTAATATAAAAAGTACTCACAAATCCAGACGAATGGTCATCTAAAAAAAAAAAAAGTACTAACAAAATAGCCATGGGAGCTCAAGGAATATACACTATTTCTTTTGGTGAAAAACAGAAGAGAATGCAGTAGCAAAGACAAAAGTGGTAGAAATGGTCAGGCTAGTGGTGTGTGCCTGCTGTCTCAACTACTGTGGAGGAAGGATTCCTTGAGCCCAGGAGCTTGAAGCTGCAGTGAGCTATGATCATGCCATTGCACTCCAGCCTGGGCAACAGAGTGAGACTCTGTCTCTTAAAAAAAAAAAAAAAAAGGGCGGGCATAGTGGCTTAGTCTGTAATCCTAGCACTTTGGGAGGCTGAGGTGGGTGATCACTTGAGGCCAGGACTTCGAGACCAGCCTGGCCAATATGGTGAAACCTCATCTCTGAAAATACAAAAATTAGCTGGGGGTGATGGTGCATGCCTAGAATCTCAGCTACTTGGGAGGCTGAGGCACAAGAATCGGTTGAACCCAGGAGGCAGAGGTTGCAGTGAGTAGAGATCACAACACTGGCCTCGGCGACAGAGAATCTATCTCAAAAAAGTTGCAGAACTGCATAAAAATAGCAATGTTTGATTGGAATTTAAGATGTGTATGGTAGTAACAAATCACGTAAATCTGAATACAACTGTAGAGAACATGAAATGTCAAGCTCAGAAGTTTGGACTTTTTTTTTTTTTTTTTTAGAGATGGATTCTTACTCTGTCACCCAGGCCGGAGTGCAGTGGTGCGATCTTGGCTCACTGCAACCTCCGCCTCCTGAGTTGAGGCAATTCTTCTGCCTCAGCCTCCTGAGTAGCTGGGACTACAGGCTCACACCACCACACCTGGCTAATTTTTGTATTTTTAGTAGAGACAGGGTTTCACCATGTTGGTCAGGCTGGTCTTGAACTCCTGGGATTACAGGCTTGAGCCACTGCACCCGGCTTTTTTTCTTGAAGCCAACCACAGAGAGTTAAGTTTGGATTTTATTCTGTAATAAATGGAAGGACAGAAGTTTTTCGGAGGAGTAACATTAATGAAAACTGTCTTTCATTATTATTAATTTGGCAGCAATGTGCAGGTTGGACTGGAAGGAGGCAGAATAATGGTAAAAATGTATAAAGATGAGTTAGAAGACTGAAATAGCACATTTCAGAATTAATGAGAGCCTTAATGGGAAAGGGAAAAAAACATGAGATGCTGAAGCTGCTGATGTGACAGGACTTAAGAGAGCATCAAAGACAATGAAAGTATTGAGCCCTTTATAATGTGTAAGAATTGTGACTCCTATAAATAAAGATGATAAACATCATAAGAGAGAACAAGTTTTTGGATTTATTTTGGAACTGGGAGAAGATAATATATTTAAATGTACTTATTTATTTAGTTCGCTCTGTCGCACAGGCTGGAGTGCAGTGGTGTGATCTTGGCTCACTGTGGCCTTGACCTCCTGGGCTCAAGAGATCTTCCCGCCTCAGCCTCTCAAGTAGCTAGGATTACAGGCATGTGCCACCATGCTGAGCTAATTTTTTTTTTTTTGTAGAGATAGAGTCTCATTATGTTGCCAGCCTAATACATTTCATTTTACTCACAGAGTTTAAGGTGCTTAAGGATACTTCTGCATAGAGGTTCAGAAGGAAACTAGAAATTAAGCCTGGAACTCAAGAGTGAGAGGCTAAAGATGCCCTCACCTGAAATGACTACAAGCTACTTTAGGGCAAAATTTGTGTCTTAAATATTTTTATTTCTTTTCTGATACTAAGCATTGTATCTGGCAAGCAGTAGATGCTCAACAAATGTTTGGGGATTTAACTAAATTTGGGAATCAGTCACATAATTATTAAGGCAGACAAAAGCACTGAGAGAGATAATATAGAAAATAATAGATGATAAAATTCAAATCCCCACAAAGGGTCAGTTAGAGAAAGAGAGGCTGCCAGGTACAGTGGCTCATGCCTGTAATCCCAGCACTTTGAGAGGCCGAGGCAGGCAGATCACCTGAGGTCAGGAGCTCAAGAACTGCCTGGCAAACATGGTGAAACCCCATCTCTACAAAAATACAAAAAGTAGCCGGGCTCAACAGTGGGTGCCTGTAACCCCAGCTACTCAAGAGGCTGAGGTGAGAGAATCGCTTAATCCTGGGAGGCAGAGGACACAGTGAGCTAGAGATCATGCCATTGCACTCTAGACTGAGTGACTGAACAAGACTCCATCTTAAAAAAAAAAAAAAAAAGGCCAACAGAGAAGTTGGATGCAGCAGCCAGGAGAAAACAACTGAGTCAAGGTAGTACACTATCACACAGATTAAAGGAGATGGATGTTTCAAGCAAAAAAGAATATTTATCAATGTCAAATTCTGAAAGAGGTCAAAATGGCAAAGGACTGGGAAGAACAAAATTTGATGACTATGCAGAATTATGTGATTTTTGAGAAAGGAATTTCAGAGTAACAATAACAACTTGGGATTCTGAAAAGCCAAAGTGAAAGGATAGACAGTTTTCAAACTGAGATAAATTCATCTGTTAAAAAACACAAAACTGGCCAGGCATGGTGGCTCACGTCTGTACTCCCACCACTTTGGGAGGTTGAGGCAGGCGGATCATGAGGTCAGGAGATTGAGACCATCCTGGCCAACATGGTGAAACCCTAGCTGTATTAAAAATACAAAAATTAGCCGGGCATGGTGGCAGGTGCCTGCAGCCCCCACTACTTGGGAGGCTGAGGCAGGAAAATTGCTTGAACCTGAGAGGTGGAGGTTGCAGTGAGGGGAGATCACACCACTGTACTCCAGCCTGGCGACACAGTGAGACTCTGTCTCAAAAAACAAAACAAAACAAAACAAAAACACACAAAATGAGTCTAGGTTATCTTGAACAGCTCTTGTTGACTGTATTACGGATGACTATAGTAAAGGAACTTTAATTTGCATTTATTTATTCATTCATTCATTCATTCATTTAGATGGAGTCTTGCTCTGTTGCCCAGGCTGGAGGACAGTGGCACAATCTTGGCTCACTGCAACCTCCAGCTCACTGCAACCTCCACATCCCGGGTTCAAGCAATTCTCCTGCTTCAGCCTCCCGAGTGGCTGGGATTATAGGCATGCACCACCACCCCCAGTTAATTTTGTTATTTTTAGTAGAGATGGGGTTTCACCATGTTGGCTAGGCTGGTCTCATATTTCTGACATCAGGTGATCTGCCTGCTTTGGCCTCCCAAAGTGCTGGGATTACAGGCGTAAGCTACCATACCCAGCCAATTTGCTCTAATTTAATATCTCAAGCTGCTAATACAAGTCTTCAATATAGTGACACCAACACTCTAGTCTAGAAAAGCATTTATATAAAATTACATTTTCTTTTGGAAAAGAATTTAAAATACTTTACCTATTTCCACCTCAGTGAGACAGTTATCAATCTTCTTAAGTATTTTATCCATCTCATCTATCTTTGTCTGAAGTTTCTCCCTCATGTTCTAAATACAAAAGATTATAGACTGTCAAGTTAAACCTCCAAAGTATTACAAATGGTTCAAACTGCTCACATAATTGCTCTATCAGGATCATGAACGGGCAAATATTAAAATGAAAGTCAAAGCTCTAAGTTGCAACTTAAAAAACAAAAGTAAATTTTATTAAAATAAGTTTTAGCCAAAAGAACTCTGGAAAATAAAGTAAGTTTATATTATAAATTTAATAAAATATTTCATTAAAACAAAATAAAATCATATAAAAAGTATATTGACATAAAACTAATTTTGGCACTTTATTTTAGCATTTCTGTATGTTTCATGGAATACAATATATTAATATTTATTACTTAAAAATATTTCTATGATGAACTAAACATGGGAAACACTGGTCAAAAAGAATTTAGCATTTATGTTTAGACTTAAAAAATTTATATTTCTCTGAAAGGACATATTGCTTGCAACATTTCCAAACTTATTTGCCAATGGGAAGTTTTCTTTTTTTTTTTTTTTTTTTTTTTTGAGACAGAGTCTCACTAGTCTCTGTGCCCAGGCTGGAGTGTAGTGGTGCAATCTCAGCTCACTGCAATCTCTGCCTCTCGGGTTCAAGCGATTCTCCTGCCTTGGCCTCCCGAGTAGCTGGGATTACAGGTGTATACCACCATGCCTGGCTAATTTTTGTATTTTTAGTAGAGATGGGGTTTTGCCACGTTGGTCAGGCTGGTCTCGAACTCCTGACCTCGTGATCTGCCCGCCTCGGCCTCCTAAAGTGCTGAGATTACAGGTGTGAGCCACCACACCCAGTGGATTTTTATCCAGAGCCTTTTTAAAAAGCCAATTATTTTGGGAAA
Organism: Cheracebus regulus; assembly: GCA_963574635.1. Taxonomy (NCBI): domain Eukaryota; kingdom Metazoa; phylum Chordata; class Mammalia; order Primates; family Pitheciidae; genus Cheracebus; species Cheracebus regulus. The sequence continues at coordinate 46,592 of CAUYQU010053530.1, forward strand.
TGCTACTTTAAACACATGTACATACATATAGAGCTTGGTATGGACTATGAAGAAGATAATACTATGGTATAGTCCTTAGCAATGGGAGACCAGAATCCTATATATTTTATTTCAGTACGTATGATGGATAATAGTATTTAAGATGAGACATAGGTCCACATTGGTAATTATATTCCAGTATTCCTGAAGATGTCAGGATTGGCCACTTTTGACAATTGAACCTTACCTCTTAATTTTTTATTTAAGATGGGGTTTCACCATGATGGCCAGGCTGGTCTTGAACTCCTGACCTGAGGTGATTCACCCACCTCAGCCTCCCAAAGTGCTAGGATTACAGGCGTGAGCCACCGCAACTGGCCCTTACCTCTTAATTTTAAGTTTCTGCCCAAGTCTTACTCACATGTCTTCTAAGGAAAGATTCTTCATATTCTATAACCACTATAAAGTATTTTTAATATCTCTTTCTATGATGTTAACTGTCTCAAATTACCTGAGCTGACTCCACCAGCTTGCCATATAGAGCCACTTTTCCTTGGTGAGTGAAGACTTTAGTCATCTTGGTAAAACGTGATTTTATTTTGTTAAGGTAAATTCCAAAGGCCTGTAGCTGGAAGGGAAAATTACAGAGTACATTGTACTAAAACAAACGAGTTAGAAGAGGTAAATGGTCTAGGAAGGCTACACTTTACCTATCCTAAGGCGGGACATTTGTCATTTGCAAATTTAATTCCATATAATTGTCTAAGATCAGAAAAAAAGATTTTAGCTTTTATTGTTGCCTTTAACTGATTTATTCATATTATTAATTAGAAAATGACAGGCTCTTAAAGAAACTTTTTTTTTTCTTTGAAAGAAAGAAAAAGAGAGAAAAGGAGAAAGAAAGAAAGAGCAAAAGAAAGAAAAAAAGAATGAAAGAGAGAAAGAAAGAGGAAGAGAAAGAGGGAGAGAGAACGGGATTCTTGTTTTATTGCCCAGGCTAGAATGCAGTCTAAAATTGGGTATTAAAAACCTCTTTTATGCCAATAATTGTGCTAAACAAT